>CM024533.1:62491257-62592849 GCA_014182385.1 Eucalyptus viminalis | reverse complement strand
ATGATTTTAGACAACTGCCTAAGACTTTGTTTGGGGAAGAGAGGAGGGAAAGAAAATGAAGGTTTTTTTTTTTTTTGCGGGGGAGGGGGGCAGAATTTTAAGTTTTCCTCTGATCTTTCTCACAAACCAAACAAAGCCTCCAAAGGTGGCAATTTGTCTCTTAGACATTAAAATTTTGAGTTAGTTGTCCAGGATACTAACTGAAGCTTTTATTTCATGTTTCTTTTTCAGGTTTTCAACATGTCAAGCAGAAACATAGATGCTGACCAGAGGATAACTACTGATCTCGAAAAGTTAACTATCGATTTGTCAGGATTAGTCACTGGAATGGTAAAGCCATCTGTTGACATTCTCTGGTGAGTTTGTCTCTGTAATATCAACTTCACAATGATCCATAGATTTTGTCAATCTAGCCTCATTATGCAGGCATAGATCCTCTTTGGTTATTCACTGATTTCACAGGAACATTTCTTGATGCTGCATTAAATAAGGTTCACCTGGTGAATGAAGCTTTTGACGGGTCGGAGGGGTGTTGCCATATTGTATGCTTACATGTTACTAGGTTTGGGTTTCTTAAGGACTGTGACTCCTGACTTTGGCGACCTGGACTAGTCAACAACAACAGCTAGAAGGAACCTTTAGGTAATAGAGTTTCGATTCCTCAGCATATTTGGCTCTAATTTACCTAATTTTTAGCATTGATGTAATTTGTGGTCATGAATGAACTAGTTCATGCATGAAAGGCTGCGCACACATGCTGAATCTGTAGCTTTGGTGGTGGTGCCCGAGAAAGCTGTAAGCTTATTCCCATTTCTTTTCCCATGCTATCAGTCTGAATGCTGTATGGTTGAAATTGGAAGTGTGTCACAGTGGAATCGCTTGTGTAGATGGATATACATGAATAGCTCCTTGTTGCCTGCCTGTTTTTTGCCTTCATCTTTGGTACTTCGATTCTAGACTGATGAGTTATATGGACCTAAATCAGTTTTCATGCAAGATTCTAGCTCTGGAAGTTCACATTATTTGCTCTTGATGATGCTTCATTGGATCTTTTTCTCTTTTATTTTTCCCAACTTTTCTCCTGTTCTCAGAATAGATGTTAGGGTATTGCTGCCAAGCGTACACTTGACCATCTCTTCTCTCATTTGCATTGGTCACTCAGTTCTTTTCTACCTGGGAAAAGGAAAAAATAGTTTAGTCTACCTAATGGGTATAATTAACAAAGATAGAAGCCAACGCCCTCAGCCTGTCATATGAGTCCATCATGTGTTCCAACATCCATTTTGCAATTGCCAGGCAACAATGGCTGCTCTTTAAATCCTTAATGCAAATGCTTGATACTTGTCAATTATCACCTGATTTTGGGCATTGAGACCCTGGCTGCTATCTTCATTGGGAGATATTATTAGAGCTTTAATATTTGGGAAGTGTTTTTGTTTAGTTAGCAATTCTTCAATGGAGTGAACAAACTTAAGAGACTAAAATTCCTGTTTATCTATTTTTCTAGGGTATGCGCATGCAACTTCTACACTATGTATGGTCAAATTTTAATGAGGTGGATAGATGATTCAAGCATCATGCGTATAAATTCATGGATGCATATATGTATGTAAATTGTTTTCCATGCATCGTATCAAGATACCCCATGTCCTCAATCATTCTACTTACATGTTGAAATATCAAGCAGATGGTTGAGTCAAGATTTCATGAGCTTCTACATCACTCTGAATTGCTGTTGAGGAAAAAATGGCTTTTTGGCATCCTGGATGATTTTATCACCAAGCAACTACCCCATAATGTTACGTGGGGTCTGAGCTTGTTGTATGCTATAGAACACAAGGAGACAGGGCCTTGATTTCTACTCAAGGTGACTTTACTATTTAATCAAGACTCTGTTTCATTGAGAGTACTCTCTTTGTTCCTTCATAATTTGTTTGTATACGAGCAGGTGAGCTGGCACATGCTTTGCGGTTCTTAGCATCTGTAGTGTCTCAGAGCTTTTTAGCATTTGGCGATATTCTCGAGTTGCACAGAAAATTCCTTGAGCTCTCCGGTGGTATTAATCGGATTTTTGAGCTTGAAGAGCTTCTAGATGCTGCTGCTCAGTCTGGTACATCTTTCTCTAGAAATGCATTGATGACTAAATATTTTCTTTGTCCATGCTCTTTGGCACGAATGTGCTTCAGTATGATATTTAGTCTTAGTCAGCAGGTTTGGCATGAATATGCTTGACTGTGCTTCTTTTCTTTTAGTATTTCCCTCTACTTTCAGACTAACATACTTCTGCCCGTGTCAATGCTACCTGAACATATTTAGTGGTGTGCGAAGTAGTGTACTGTGTATTTTGTACTTAGGAGTCCAAATGTTTTGCTTACTACTGATGAAGTTGATGTTCAATCAGGGGTATCTGCATCTGATGCCATATTGCCATCAAAAAGCAGCAATCTTCAGTCTGAAGACAACATTTCATTCTATAAAGTGGACATCATTACCCCAGCACAGAAATTGCTTGCCAGGAAGTTTTACATGTGATATTGTACCTGGAAAGAGCTTACTTGTTACTGGTTAGAGATTTTTCTTTTGGTTTCTTTGATAGTATGCTATACTGGAAATTGTACATTTACCAAATTTGGAGTTTTTAGGTCCCAACGGTAGCGGCAAGAGTTCTGTTTTTAGAGCTCTGCGAGGTCTTTGGCCCATCGTAAGTGGAAGACTCACGAAACCATCCCAATCAAATAACGAAACTAGATCAGGTTGTGGGATTTTCTATGTTCCCCAACGGCCATATACATGCTTAGGAACTCTGAGGGATCAAATTATATATCCACTTTCACATGAGGAAGCAGAGCTCAGAATATCACAGTTTAATGGGAGAGGTAATTTATTTGTTTATTAGATGTAATCTTTGTTATTTTCTTTGTTTTTATCAAGAACTGGAAGAGGAGCTCATTAATGAGATATGGAGGGAGATTAGAAAAGGGCTTTGTAGCTCTTCCTTCTTTTGTGTGGCTGATTAAATGCTGTTAATGTGGATTGCAATGTGATTTCAGATCAGAGATCAGGTGATTCGACCCACCTAGACATGCACCTGAAAACTATTCTTGAGAACGTCAGATTAAATTACCTTCTGGAGAGGGAGGGAGGTAGTTGGGATGCTAACAAAAATTGGGAAGATGTCCTTTCTCTGGGAGAACAACAGAGATTGGGCATGGTGAGTGAATTTCCATTTCACATTTCGTGTCAATAATTCTGCTGCCTAATCTACTTCTAACATTCTTACATTTTCCCCCCTGTAGGCACGATTATTCTTCCACAAGCCCCTGTTTGGCATTCTCGACGAGTGCACTAAGTATGTCAAATGTTCAAACATTTGTTTTTTTCTCATAACACTTACATGATGTCTCATTGTGTATTGTCTTACTTCCCTTTCGCCTAATTTGACAACAGTGCCCGAAGTGTTGATGTCGAGGAACACTTGTATAGGCTTGCGGCTGATATGGGTATAACTGTTGTCACTTCCTCGCAAGTAAGTAGAACGTTTATTTCATTGCTTTTTGCTATCTCTCTTAGGAATGAATGTTATTGATGATATTTCACTTTTTTTTTTATTTGGGGGGTTGTTGTCAGTTTTAGTGGGACTATAGTGTGATGTTATATGTGTCCCAATGTTTGATAGTGCAGCTTGAGTTCCTTTCTGCTTGTTGAAGTTACTAATGGACTCATGTCTTTTCTTTTTTTCCAGCGTCCTGCTCTTATTCCATTCCATTCGTTGGAATTGCGGCTTATCGACGGTGAGGGTAACTGGGAACTGCGTCTAATCAAGCAATGATTTATTTATGGCGGCATGTGCTGTTCGAGGAGGTGTCCCTGCGTCCTTTAAAAATATTGAGGACCAGAGTCTGTCCTTGGAGGACTAGCATAGTTTTGATGCATACTCGCATTAGTTCGTCCGCACGTATCAAGCTGGATGGGAAAGTTGCTAGTAGCCTTGGCTTGAAATGGATGGAGGTGGTATACATATCTCAAATAAGAGGAGTCAAAAACCTACTGTGTACAGTGTTTCTTTTTTCCTTCTCTAACGTTATCGTAGCCATGGTTTATTTAGCTTAGTCCTGTCCATTCAAAATCAGTTTCCTGATTGATGTTAGATAAACTCATTATTATATTTAAATTAGCCCCAATAAATAAGCTGTAAGCTGGCAGGGGAAATCCTTAATTCCCCCTATTCTATATGCCTGATGTAGCTATCGAGATGATGTCTTTTTATTTATTTATTTATTCCGGTCACTCGTTTGGGATCGGCGCGGTCAAGATCGAACGAGAAAATCCCTACTTAAGCCTTCAATGAATGTGATTATATCTTTGCCGGATGAGTGATTGTCTTGCTAGTGCTAGAGAGATAGAGTTCAATTTAAAGTTCTCTTGCTAAACCTATGTATTTCGCAGAAAGATTTCGAAAGTATTGACGTCTAATTGTATTTCCAAAATTACCAACTTTTTGATAATCTACTAACATTTATTTGTGTAATTTTACACGCATTTTCCAACGCTTTTGAAAATTCGTTAATAGTTTACAATGCAATCAATTTTTTATTTGCGGAGATCAAGTTATCCATAGTTATTTCAAAATTGCCAGCTGCATTCACCGGGTTTAATATCCAACTTTTATATAAATATCAACATCCTTTCCAATGAGTCACCAATTTTCACCGATTGTAATATGAAAAATATCAATCCTTATTTCACTACATACTATTCTAATTATTTCAAAATTACCATCCGTTTAATAATTTAACAATTTTTATAGGGAAGCTTTAAATAAGGGTTCAAGTATCTTTATTTTCTTAAAGAAAGGCCTAAAGTGGTTTTGCTTGTTTTATTTCAAATAAGAATAATGTTAGGTTGATGGTACTGTTATTTTCATGAATAACGATGCCTTTTTAACCACATATGACCTTTGAGGGGATTTTTGGCAACCCGATAGCAAATTTAGAAAGAATCTTGAAAAATTTTTGGACAATATTCTTATTTCAAATAGACAATGAAATTAACAACAAAAATTATACTTGATGCTTGTGAACTTTTTTTTTTTAATAGATTTGTATAACTATTTAAATGTAAAACTCAATTGTTTCATAGTATACTTGTGACCTAAGAAGCACAGACATTATGTTGAACACTCTGACATTTTCTAACACTCGATCAACACGTGTCGAAAAATTCGATATTTGGTTAACTCTCTTGATATTCTTTGACACATGAGTCGGGAATTCTAACATATGAGTTCAGAATTTCGACATGTGATTCTGATATGTACTTATTATGTCACGTGTTGCGTGTCTGTATTTATACTACTTTGCTTACGACAATTATTCACATATTATTGATATAAAGAAAGTCATATTAGTAACCCACATGTGTATTTCATTAATTTAATGAGATACCGGAGCATTATCAAATAAGTGAAAAAATTTTGTACACTACAATGAGTCTTGTTGTGGCATTTGTTGAACTAAGACACAATATATACTAATCTAGTTAAGATACATTAAATTGAAATTTGGCTAGGACAATGAAAAAGTTGGGCTATACAAAATATTAAAAAGGGAAGTGGGGCAAAAAGTTTAATCAAACAAATTTAGTATACTATAAATTTTGGTAATTGTATTCATTTTATTAAATGATGAATATTTTTTTTTTTTCACGACTGCAAGTGTGAAAAATGTTATACATAGTGATGTTGTCAATTGAAATCCTAAATTTATTTGTCTTATAACAAAAAATGTTTGAACTAGTCTTTTTTACATGGAATTTAAAATATTTCATGTTGATAATGCTTTCAATAAAGCTCTTTTCAATTCTCCAAGATTTTTCTATTTTCTTTTTTATCTAGTCTATTTTTTTAATCTAAAGAATCCCACTTGATTCATAGATTTCTCAAGGAAATCGGACAAGTAAGTTGTCTGGCCGTCACCCCTGCGTTATTCTTTAGATAAAGCTGTAGTCTCGCCGGCTCATCGATTGACAAAATATTATGGTGAATCAAGGATATTTTGTCCAAAGGCAATCTAAATCTAAAATTAATATTTTTTAAAAAAGGAAAAAATACAAGCGAGAGGATAAGTGACCATCGCTTAGATGGGAGAGGGTTGCTACCCTCTCTCATTTTTGGCAAGGGCCGGGCCCTCGCCTTTGGTTGACAAGGGTTGCCGGCTCTCGCCTAAGCTCCAACAACCCTGCCGACCATCATTGTTGCCTCCATTGGTAATGGGGCGGCAGCCACAAGTGGGTGTGTTTTGTTTGTTTGTTTTTTTTTTTAATTTTTTTTATGAAAAGAAAAAAAACTAAAAAAATAAAGAAAAAATGAAAAAAATTTAAAAGACAAAATTGTACTTCACCAGCTAATGATTTTAGGCATTTCTTTAATATTTATATGGCCATGTTAGGTTTTTATTTGAAAGAAACTTTACTTCAATCCCTTATTTAAAAAAAATAAGAGTATTTTGAGCTTTTATTTAGAATTTTTCCATTTTTATATGTGCAACTAACTTACGGGCGTGTTAAACATGCTAACTCTTATCCAACTCCATTTATCAATTTTGTTTGATTGTTTCAAAAGTACCTACTGTTCTGACAAATGGGTTAAAAGTCAACAACTATCACAATAAATTATCAACGCATTTTCTTTAACAAAAAAATTATCAACGCATTTTGAATACCGTTGACCATTCTTATAATTTACAAGAAAAATATTCAAAAATTTTAAACCTATTACACTTTTGCCAATTTTATTAACTAAGTTTTGAAATTTATTTATATTTTGTTATGGAGTTCATCTAGTTAATTTTGATCGGAAATTACTAACATGAACGCCCACCGTCCTCTGTGGCATATTTGAATTTTTATGTTATTTTCTTCTTGTCTCCTTTTCTTTTTTTCTTTTTTTTTTCTTTACCAGCCATTGTTAGGCCTTGTCGATAATGGGCAGAAGTCATCAGCCTCAAGTGGTCGCCCTTGCTAGCCTAAAGCAACGGATGCTTGGGCCTAGGCTAACAATGGGCTGGCAGGGAGAGGGTTTCCCATGCTCACTTAGGCTGGGGTGACCCTCGTTAGCCTAGGCCTTGGCATCCCTTGCCCAAGGGCCCAAGGGTGGCTGTTGCTTGCCCAATGGTGGCTGATGGAGGGAAAAAGAGAAAAAAGAAAGAAGAAAAAAAAAAGAAAAAAGAAAATAAAAGAACTAACAAAGAAATTAAAAAAAAAAAATTAAAATATTATTAAAAAATATTCGTGTCAACTTTACTAGTGTGACTAAAGATAATTGATACCTACACCATCGACATTTTTTTTATTTATTTATCGAAATTGATTTGATGGATTCAATTAGTAAAACGTAAAAATATTTAAAACTCAACTAACAAAATTGAAAGATTTAAAACTAACTTGATAAAAGTGCAATATATTAAGGATTTTTTTGCACAATTTTCTTTTCATTTACCAACAATTATTTATTATTTTTTTTTTGTGAATTTAAGTTGCCAATTCTTATATGAAATCGGCAGCTCTTATTTGAGTTAGTAACCATTAAGTATTTGATGGCTTACAAATTACCATTTACCAATTGTTTCTATGATGTACCAAAAGGGATAAAGTGCAATCTAAGATCTAAAACTTCTAAGGAAAACACAATTAATGTGCGATGGCTAAAAGTGCAATCTAGTATGTCCGTTAGCTCTGTCTAATTTGAGCAACGGAAACCACTATCGTGGCTTTTTAAAAATGTTTTTCGAGGCCATGTGGGCACTAATTTGTTGCCACGTACATGCCACGTGAAAAAAAATCAAAATTAAAACAAGAAAAATAAAAATAACAAAAAGGAAAATGATAGAGACGCCTACCCCACTTAGCGCCAAACAGCATCACACAGCCTTGAAAGATATTTAAAATTATCATATTCAGTCGCTCAAATAGGATGAAGTTAACGGGGTACTTGACTGCACTCTTCGGTTAAGTTTTGAGATGTGATTGTACAAATTGAAAATTTTAGAATGTGATGGTACTTTTATTGGAAGTTTTAGGACTAAGTTACTAATTTTAATACAAAAATTACCAAATCTTATCCAAGTCTAACTAACAAAGTTTATTTGATTGTTTCAAAAGTACCAACTGCTTCAATAATTACAAATAAATATTTGGGAGTTTACCAATTGGTTAAAGATACCAACTCTTATAATAGATAATCAACTCTTTCAAAATTTATCAACATTTATATGAAATCACTTTCAACTTTTGTATGAAATTATTGGCTTTACTCTAATCAATTACAAGCATTTATTTGATTGTTTTGTAATTGTGAATTTTTCTTATAATCTACCACCATACGAAGCCGTTTCTGGTTCTTGTGAAATTATCAACTTTTATCTAGTAAGTTTAACATGTTGGTAACTGACTCAATGAGTGGAGTGACACAACTAACAAAACGAGCCCACTCAATATTTTCTCAGAGGGAGAAATGTGGAACTTGCAAGAAGAGAAAAGGAAAAACCAATGATGAGGGAGAAAAATTTGATCCAATCATGCAAGACAAAGGGGCAAAATGGCAAAAACACTATTTTGGGGAGTGTAAAGCCCGGACTGGAGTGGAAATAGCACAATCCTTTTTATTTGGAATGATTTGTTATCATTGAAATATCCCCACTTGGTAGGCCCACCGAAGGAAATAAAGATTACAGGAAAACTTGGGGCTTTGCCAGCGGCTTTATTGTCATCCTCTCATTATCCATTAAGAAACACTAATAATTGGCATTTCTTACCTTGTTGAGAAATGCAGAGAGATTCGTCTCGAAAAGCTAATTTTCGAGATCGAGTGAATTGCAGGGTCAAAGAAACTTAGACAAAATCCTCCTTTTGCTTGCCATTTTGAAGGATATTCGATTCAGTAGGGTACACAGCCTAACATGGATGCGTCTTTATTCATTTTCCGAGACGTTGGTAGTCTCTTTCGTTATAAAATAATGAAGTGAGAGAAACAGAGATTCTCAGTTTGGTGAGGAAATACTGGTATTTGCTTTTCAAGTTTGGAGACAGCAACAATGAAGAAAACGTCGTCGGAGGTTCTCAACTGGTTCATGGTTATCCTAATAATCCTTATATTTGACCATGTTATATCTTTACTATGATGTTTTAACGAATCTAGGATGCCTATATAATTAACTTTTCCAAGAATCTTGCGATCATTGACAGGTTGACATATACATCCATAGAAACCACATCTTTCGATATATTTTCTGCATGGAAATAGTTTACGTACCATATTGTCCGTGGGATAAGTTTATGCTAACCTATGTTCGTCACATTGATGATAAGATTTGCGTGGACACAATAATGTTCTTGCCTAAGCAAGTTTGGCCTTGATCCAAACTGATCAAATGACCATCGTCATTGCTTTTTACATTGTCAAAGGGACATGATTGATCGCTCAGTTAACTAATAATCTCAAGTTACATGATATCATTCTGCTTTTTGACAGGGTTCCTCACCTTCAAAATCCGTCTCATCGCCACAATCAGTTGTTTAAGTGATTCTCAAGTTGACATCATTTAGTTATATGACTCCATTTCTGCATCTTGCTTTGTGTGCCTTTTGGTGATTGTTTTAATTCATGTTGTTAGCAATTCGATCTAATTTGATCAGATGAAAGTTAACAACGTGAGGTTTTCATAAAAGATGGTCAAATTGTGTGCTTTAGATACTATAAATCATTGTGCAATTTCTTTCTGTTGTTTTGCTTCTACAAAGACTAGGACTCATCAATTATGTACTCCCATTCCCATCCTGGTTTGGTGGAGTGCAGCCTTCAACATTCTGAAAGGTGTTCGAAGAAAGATATTACAATAAACCAAGTCTTATCAGGCAGGAAACCTTCGGGGATTCCCATTTTATTGGTTGAATATGAACGAATGCTCGTCGGCGTGCACCATCTCGAACGTCTGCTTCCACTGTGGCGAATTCAGCTCCGACAATCTGATAAGACCAAAAATCTTCAAGTGGCTGGACTATGACGACGGCTTGGTGAATAACGGGACAGCCCTCACCCCGGCTCAGGTCCCCTCGTTCAAGTACCCCACCACCCGCATGTACCCTCTCTCCGTTTCAAATCTCGACATCTCTTGCTCCACCTGATGAACTTTTTAATATAAGACTATCAGTTTTTAGTTGTCTCGGTGTATTAGACCTAATGAAGGCATCGGCGACATGGGAGATTTTCAGATTCCTTCTGTTCTTTGGAGGACCGATCATGTTGCCCGGATTCTTAAAAAATAAAGCAGCAATTTATTGCAATTACCATTGATATGTCATTGTCACAAAATTTGTTCTTCTGTCATGTGTTTTGAGTGTGACTTTTGTTAACAATAGGATAGCACTCAGCTACCTCTATTTTCACATCTTCGATTCCAAGTTAAGCATATATACGGAAGAAGAGAAATATGGGATTTCTATATATTTTGATGTATTGATAAAGTGTATATGAGTTATTGGTTGATTATAAGGTAATAAGATAAATATAATATCAATTACAATTGAACAAGGGTATCGCATTCAAAGAAGATATATGCATAATCACGAGAGATATGAAAAATCAAGTAAATGTTCTAACATGGCTAACCATGGATGTATGAGCTGAGTATTGAATCTCTGTCAAGCGGGGGAGGAGAGCTTGTAATCAAGAAAAAGAATCTTAATAATGGAAAGTGACTCTCCATAAACCCACATTCAGGGGGATTGCCATATCGTATAGTACAGCTCCAGATGCATTTGCAACGTCAAACATCCAGAAAGCAAAGAAGTCCGGTGGGAGCATGATAATGGCATTCCCAAACTCATTTTTAGGATGATCGAGGGTTACAGTAAGCTGAGTAACTAACTCAATTAACTGTAGTCAACTATTGGAATAGTTGGTAAATTGGAAAAATTAGATAAACGTCGATATCTATAAGTAAATCAAACTAAGTTCCTTTCGAAACTTGATGAATTTGTGATGGGTTTATACATTACAAAGGGATGAGAACGATTAACCAATGTTAAAAACAATGATGGCATTAAGGTTAAAAAAACTAGATAGAGAATAAAGGTAGGATGTTCATGTTAAAACAGCTTCATTTGGGTAAAATTTAAAGATGATATTTGAGGGCGCATAGCCCCTCTTCTACAGCTAGCGGCTGCCAGCCCTCCCTTGCCGATGCTCAACTAAGGGTTGACGGCTTGCGGGCAAAGCAGGGCGGGGGCGCCACCTCATTCAAGCAATCCAGTGAGTGCCTCTGACACCCCACAGTGTCAAGTGAGACACAAAATCTTTCTTCAATTATTTATTTTTCTCTAAAAAAACTCGGAAGCATAATAAAACAATCACATTATTTGGTAACAGAAGTATAACAAGTTTAAATAATCTACATGTGCACTTTCTTTTTAATGTTCATCTTCAAAGTATTAATACAAACACCCAAAAACAAATAATGATGAATCCGCTTATCTCCAATTCGTGAACTTAGCTGAGACAATGCTATATGATAGCACCCAATTAGTCCTAAGAAGAAAGTCGGATCAACTAGCGCCATTATACCCATATTAACCCAAAAACGAGCCTGTACGTTATCTAAGCCACTGTTCAACTCAAGTATTAAATTATTAATGACCTTTGGCATCATCACGTGACCACCATTGTCATGACTATGTAGACCATCGAATCCTCTCAATGGTTTTACTATCTCACCATTTATGTCAGCGTACCAAGCAATAGAGTGATGAGGGATTAACTCTTGTAGCTCTTCTTTACCCCAAAGAGTGGAAGTACATTTGATATTCAATAATTTTACAAACAAATATCTAGGAGTTTACCAGTTGGTCAAAGATACCAACTCTTATAATAGATAATCAACTCTTTCAAAATTTATTAACATTTATATGGAATTGTTTTCGACTTTTATATAAAATTATTGACTTTATTCTAATCAAGTACATCATTTATTTGATTGTTTCATAACTGTGAAGTGTTTTTATAATCTACCAACATATGAGGCCATGGTTACACGGAATTATCAACTTTTATCTAGTATGTTTAACACATTAGTAAGCAACTCAATGGGTGGAGTGACATAGGGCTAACTGGCAAAACAAGTTCACTTAATATTTTCTTAGAAGGAGGAGGAATGTGGAACCCGCAAGAAAAGACAAGGAAAAAACAAATAAAAAGGGAGGAAAATTTGATCAAAGCATGCACGACAAAGGGGCAAAATCGTAAAAAAGAAGAAGAAGAAGCTATTTTTGGGAGTGTAAAGATTGGGGTGGAAATAAGACAATCTTTTTATTTTGATCGATCTATCATCATATGTTTCTAATTGGAAAATTCCCTCTTGATAGCCCCCTCAAGTGGAATAAAAGATTACAGGAAAACTTGGGGCGGAGGCAACACCGATTCTATTCCCTGAGAAAATATTGGGTGAACTTGTTTGCCGGAACTTTATTGTCATCCTCTTATTTTCCATTAATAAACACTAAAAAATTGGCTTTCTTGTCATGTTGAGAAATGCAAAGAGATTCGTCTCGAAAAGCCAATCTTTCGAGATCGAGTGAATTGAAGGGTCAAAGAAATTTAGACAAAATCCTCCTCCTTTTGCTTGCCATTTTGAAGGAGATTCGATACAGTAGATTACATGGCCTAGCACGGATGCGTCTTTATTCACTTTGCTAAACATTGGTCGTCTCTTTGGTTATAAAACAATCAAGTGAGGGTAACAGAGATTCCCAGTTGGGTGAGAAAATACTGATACTACTTTTTCAAGTTTGGAGACGACAACAATGAAGAAAACGTCACCGGAGATTCTTTGCTGGCTCGTGGTCGTCCTAATAATCCTTTTATCTGACCATGGTATATCTTTACTATGATGGCTTAAAAAAAAAATCTAGGATGTCTATACAATTATCTTTTCAAGAATCTCGCGATCATCGATGGGTTTGATATATAGGTCCATAGAAACCATGCTTTTCGATGTATTTTTTGCATGGAATTAATTTTATGCGCCGTATTGTCCATGTGATAAGCTTATGCTAGCCTATGTTCATTGCATCGATGGAAAAAGATTTGCTCGGACATGATAATGTTCTGTGTGCCTTTTGGTGATTGTTTTAATTCATGTTGTTAGCAATTCGATAATTTGAAGGAGTTAATTCAATCAGATGAAAGTTAATTATGCCGGATTTTCACTACAGATGGTCGAATCGCGTGCTGTGGATACTATAATTATTGTGCAATTTCTTTCTGTTGTTTTGCTTCTATAAAGACTACGACTTATCAGTCATGTACTCCCATTCCTGTCCAGGTTTGGTGGAGTGCAGCCTCCAAAATTCTGAAAGGTGTTCGGAGAGAGACATTACGATAAACCAAGCCTCAGTAGGCATGCAACCTTCGGGGATTCCGATTTTCTCAGTTGAAATTAAGAACGAATGCTCGTTGGCGTGCACCATCGCGAACGTCCACTTCCACTGCGTCGAATTCAGCTCCGACAACCTGATAAGACCAGAAATCTTCAAGCGGCTCGACTACGACGACTGCTTGGTGAATAACGGGGCAGCCCTCTCCCCCGGTCAGGTCCTCTCGTTCAAGTACTCCACCACCCGTATGTATCCCCTCTCCGTTTCAAATGTCGACATCTCTTGCTCCACCTGATGAACTTTTTTTTATCTAAGACTATCAGTTTTTAGTTTTCTCGGTGTATTAGACCTAATGGAGGCATCGGTGACATGAGAGATTTTCAGATTCCTTCTGTTCTTTGGAGGACCGATCGTGTCGCCGCGATTCTTCCAAAATAAAGCAGCAATTTACTGCAATTACCATTGCTATGTCGCTGTCGTAAATTTGTTCTTTTGTCATGTGTTTGAGTGTGGCTTTTGTTAACATTGGATAGCTTCCAGCTACCTCTTTTTCACATCTTCGATTCCAAGTTAAGCATATATAAGGAAGAGAAAAATGCAGGATTTCTATATATTTTGATGCATTGATAAAGTGTCTATGAGTTATTGGTTAATTATAAGGTAATAAGATAAATATAATATAATCAAGAATTTCACACTCGTAGAAGATATATGCATAATCCCGAAAGATATGGAGAATCAAGTAAATATTCTAATATCGCCAATTTATGGATATATGAGCTAAGTATCGAATTGAAAGGATCTTTCATCTCTCAAGTGGGGAAGAGAGCCTGTAATGTAGAAAAGAATCTTAATAATGGAAAGTGACTCTCCGTAAACTCACATTCTGGGGTATTGCCATATAGTAGAGTACAGCTCCGGATGCATTTGCAAGGTCAAACATCCAGAAAGCAAAGAAATCCCGTGGGAGAACTTTTACTTCTTACTTTTCGATGCATGGCGCAATTTCATTATAATCTGCAACTTCATGAATTCTGAAGGCGGTCCAAAGAAAACAGAACCCAAGGCAAATCCTTCGGTTTCTTAAATTTCAAGACTCCAGATCAAGATCCACTTGACCAGACTATGAATTTTGGCGACTGGTAGTATGTAGCTGAGTAGAAAATAAGTAGGGTACCTTGATAATGGCATTCCCAAACTCATTGTTAGAGTGATCGAGGATTGCATTAAGCTGAGTAACCAACTCGGAATAGTTGGTAAATTGGAATAATTAGATAAACGCTGATATTGATAAGTAAATCAAATTAAGTTTCTTTCGAAACTTTAACAACTTGTGATGGGTTTATACGAAGGAAAATGTACTTGGTAGACTGCATAAGAGTTACAAAGGGATGAGAATGATTAACCAATGTCAAAAACAATGATGGCATTAAGGTTAAAAAACTAGACAGAGAATAAAGGGGGGATGTTCATGTTAAAGTGACAAACGGCTTCACTTGGGTGAAATTTAGAGAGGATATTTGGTAAGTTATCAAGATAGCTTGTAATTCAATACGTAAACAAGAAAATTGGTATGTGCTCTAAACACCATCAAGTCAGGAAAATATTTGGAAACTTACTGATAATTATCAGCGAAAGCAATAGAACAATAGGAAAATCTCAATACGGTAAACTATAGATTCTGAAAATTATCTAATACGTGTGCCTTTTGGTGATTGTTTTAATTCATGTTGTTAGCTATTTGACTGTTTGACGGAGTTAATTCAATCAGATGAAAGTTAACCATGCCGAATTTTCACTACAGATGGTCGAATTGGGTGCTACGGATACTATCAATTACTGTCCAATTTCTTTCTGTTGTTTTGTTCTACAAAGACTAGGACTCATCAATCATGTAGTCCCATTCCCGTCCAGGTTTCGTGGAGTGCAGCCTCCAACATTCTAAAAGGCGTTCGAAGAAAGACATTACGATAAATTATAAACGATGCTAAGTGCGGGGTTACTCAAGCGTCACTAGATACCTTTGCCTTCAGTCAGTGTCCTTGTCCTCATTTTCTCCCCTTGCTTCCAACACTTAGCCAAATTTGGAGTAGCCAAGTCTTTGCATGTTCCGTTGATCAACTTCGTTCAACACTCCTCAGCTACTCGTCGATGTCGATTCCACGTAATTGTCGACAATTCCTCTTTGCATATGTCGATTTTTATGTTGTACAATTGTCAATTTTTTAGTAACTCGAAGCACTATCGACAATTAGTCTGCCTTGATCAATTGCATTTCGTCGCTCATCAATAGTCATTGAAAGCTATACACTATGGTTATCATACATTGGTCAATAACTATATCGTGTAGTTCACGATAATAAGGGAAAATTCTAAATAAAAGCCCGAAGTGCTCTCATTTTCTCAAATAAGGGTATGAAGTGTATATTATTTCAAATAGGAGCTCAAAGTGGGCATATCAAACCCAAAGGTCTTAAAGTGGTTATAACTATTTCAAATAGGAACCTAGCCTCGTGGATCGGCAAAATATTTCAACCTAGCAAAGATATTTTTATCAAAACACTAGTTAAATTTAAATTAAATTAGATTAAAAATTTTTAGAAAAAATGAAAACCATGAGTGGGAGGGAGCCACCGACCCATCGGTGATGAAGGTCATGGGGTCACCAACACCTGGGTGAGGGCTAACAATCCTTGCCAGAAGCAAGAGAGGCGGCAACCCTCTCCCAGATTTGGGAAAGGTCGCTTGTCCTCGCTTGACGCCTTTGGACCTCGCCTTAGGTCTGGGGGTGCTAGGCAAGGGCTGACGGCCTTGCCCAGGTTGGGGTGAGGGTGGAACCCTCACCCAAATCTGGGAGAGGGTTGCTGCCCTCTCCGACTTCTTGTAAAGGTCACTGACCCTCGCCCAAGTGCCGACAACCTCGCCAGCCTTCGATGGGGCAATAGCCACAGGCAAGAGGGCTCCCTCTTGCCCATGTTTTTCCTTTTTGTCTTTTTATGAAAAGAAAGAAAATATTAAAAATTTGAAAATCTTAAAAGATGAATTTCCTTTCACATCTGATGAGTTTAGGCCTTTTTTAGACTGATATAAATACTTCAAGCCATTATTTGAAATAAGATCTACTTTAAGCTCTTATTTGAAAAAATGAGGGCACTTCCAGCTTTTATTTGAAATAATATCTGTCACGACCTCATTTTTTCCCTCCGGAGGAAAAGGAAGAAGGTTTAGGGGTATTTGCCTAAAGAGGCGGACCAATGGCCATAAATTAGACACAGGCTCTCCCAAGCCCATACCTCACGCGACGTTGGATTTTATTTTTTAGTTCTTAACAACCTAAATATTTTTAGGAGTTGCCACTAACCTATTGGGGTCGGCTAGAAACTAATCGTGACACAAGAGTGTTGTCTTGATTCATACGCAACCAGAGATTTCTAGGAACGGGGACTTGTTTACGCTAATGTTTCTATTAGCGCCCTTGCGGTACCACTAACTTGAAAGGTTGTTCATCTAAATGGCTACACAATCTTGATTACCAATTACAATCTTTATAAAACCGCTAAGCGTCCATGCAAATGTTTTTGTAGGCTTGTTTCCTTAATGTCTAAACTAATCCTAACATAATTTATAAGAGAAATTTATACTCAAATTAATGAAAAGTGGTGCGCGAGTAAATATTTAAGAAATTGAAATGACTTGAAAGTAATGCGGAAAAGAAAGACCTGATACAAGTCGGGCAAATACTATTACATGGCCTTGTTATCACGCCCGGACCCCCGTGAGCGAAATGGAAATATAAATATACATGAAATTACTCTAGATGCATGAAATTACTCTAAATAATTTTAATCTATACAAAATAGATTATTTACAAAAATGGTTATAAATTACCAAAATATCATTAAATTAAGAAAATGACCTTTTAAAAAAAAAGAAAAAATTTCCTAGATGTCATTTTTGCCTTAATTTGATGTCATCCATCATTTTTATAATTTTTTTGAAATTTTCATTTTTTTTTAATTTTTATTTAAAATTAATTCCCTAAACCGATATATGCCGATTTACACTAATTTAGGACTGCCCAGCACATGAATATAACAAGAACCAAGCTCAAATCGACCGTTTCAAGATCGAAACTTAGTTTGCGCATTTCGTCAAACACTTGGCATGCATCAAATCATCCCAGACCAACTTCCTCGGGTTATGTTTGCGGCCTTCAATCTCAACGCATGAGCAATATTATGTGGAACTAAAACATCAAGGTTAAACTACCACATGCAAGGAGTAAGATTAGATAGAAATCACAGTTTAAAACACACGAAAACCAAGCTGGAATCGTCAGCAAATATGTGGGTTTGATCTGATTTTGTAAATCTGGGTTTGAACCCAAGTCAAGTAAACAGGTTGAATGCCCATATTCAAGCCCCGACACTCATCACATACGAGATCTAAGGAAACACTACTTAATCCGAGTGAAAGTAGGTAACATGAACTTTTAAATGCAAGAATTATCATAGAGAATTACCCACCGAACAACATCAAAACGACATCTCCAAGAAGCACACATGCAAAACTCTTGAAGAGATTTCAAACACTAAGAAAAAAATTTCAGTCTCAGAAATCAGTTTTCCGGGCTGGTTTTCCTCTTGATTTTCATGATCAAAACATGCTCAAACTAGAAAATAAGTACATCTAGGATGCTTACCTTGCTTCCTAGTTTCCTTTTCAAGCGGTTCATGGCCGATGAAACCGACAAATTATCCTCGGGGGCCTGTGGAAGTTGGCTTCTTCAACTGTAAATGAGATTTGCGACCAACCAGTCTCAACACTTAGAAAAATTTTCGGACTTTCTTGGCCCGCCAGGAGGGCACTATTTCGGGGGGCTTTAGGAGGCCTTCCCGATCTCCATTTGGGACGTGCGACATATGGTTGGAAATATATTTGAATGAAGTTTCACTCTCTAGTTGAATATTTTGGCTAATTTTGGCCGCAGGTATGTGAAAATTTCACTTTTCTCTCTCCAGGTCGGTTTGGAATTTCTGGGTCTCTTTTCTGGAGTTGCTTCTGAGGGCTTCTTTGGGGATCGATTTCGAGCTCCTCTCTCTCTCTCTCTCTCTCTCTCTCTCTCTCTCTCTCTCTCTCTCTCGTCCCTTTCTCTCATCCCTTGAAAGCCCTTGCTTCAGTGATCTTATCCCATGAATTAAGGGATTTTTGGTCGGTTTTTTGTCCACCTACCAAGCCTGCCAACTGAGCTAGTTCACCTACTCTTCTGACTATCCAACTTTTTTTAACTTCTGCAGCTGTTGAGTGTGCGGACTTTGCTGCGATTTTCCCGTGCTTTCAGTGGCTCATCCCTGGCCAATTTCCGTCCAATTGCACTACTATATATGGTCTTCCATCACGTGCAAATATCGAGCTAAATGGGCCGCTGAGTGAGATATGGTGGGGCCACCAATATGCCTACTTAGCAGCTCCGAATTAAGACCTAACCGTGGGCTAGGTTTTGGTAGCTAGTTTGAGTGCTTTAATCCATCAATTTGGCCGCGGTTTCTAATCAATTACCAACCTCATGTATAGTAGTTTAAGATCTTGACCATTTTTCGCAATTGTCTCCACCCAATTTTGCAAGAGAGTCCATCAAAGTTGGTCATTTTCTTGCCCGAAATGCCCAATTCAATGTAATTTGGTCATTTTTGCCCAATTCGATTAAATAGACCTGACCCAAGTTCAATTTCAACTTAATTGGGGGCTAAGATGATGATTTAAGGGCTTGGGTGAAATTTTGCAAAATTTGTGAATTGGTCCCTCAACTTTTGGAAATTGCATTTTTGCCCCAATTTGCCATTTTAATTCCAATCTGACCTCCTAGGCTTGGCTAGTCACATTTAGATCACTGGCCCCAACTTTTTTTTTTCTTTTTTAATATTTTTTTAAAACTTTTTTTAATCTTTTTTTCTCTTTTTTTTTAAAAAAATTTTTAATTAATTTTTTTAGGAAAAACATCTTCCATTTTAAACACCTAGATAATCTATATGCAATAATTTGGGCAAAAAATTAGGTGTCAACAATATCCACTTCATGTCCTTATTTAACAAAATGAAACAATTTCAGACCATTAGTTTGGAGTTTTTCCTCAATAGCAATGTCAATCAAGATCAACCAAACTCATTTAACTAATTAAACTCACTATTGATTGATTTAAACAAGTTAGGTTATTTTTTGTTGTAAATACAGTTGTTCCGGTAATTTACCAATATATATTTGGGACTTACCAATCCATTAAAGATACCAACTCTTATTATAGATTATCAAATCTCTTCAAAATTTATCAACTCTTATTATAGATTATCAAATCTCTTCAAAATTTATCAACAGTTATATGTAATTGCTGTAGACGCATATATGGAATTAACTTTATTTAGTCAAATACCAGCTTTCTATGTGATTGTTTGATAATTGCCAACTGTTCCTATAATCTACCAACATGTGAAGCTGCCACTAACTCTTACATGAAATAACCAACTCTTACTTGATAAGTTTAACACATCGGTAATAGACTCAAATATTTTTAGTGAACCATTAAAATAGTTGGTAAATTGGCAAAATTAAATAAATGATGATATGGGCGAGTGACTCAAATTAAGATTCTTAATTTTGAATCAAAATAATAACTTTAACACACTAGTAACCTATGAAAGTAAATGATGTTATGTGTTCGGAATATTTGGTAATTCAAAATAATCGAATAATATCAGTAATTTTCTAAGAGCGTCAATATAAAAGTTACTAACGTTCGAGGGAAATGCTGGCGGTTTTCATTTACGGACATGCCTAACGTTCCTTGAAAGCTTATGCAATATGACAGGATCGATATGAGAAGACGATCCATTCCTTTAAACCTCTCTTGCCAAAGAATACCGAGGTAAATTACCATCAACAGAAAGCGGGGCATGGAATAGAGTTGAAAAAAGTGAGCACCCTCATGCTATTGATTGATATTAAGATAAATAATTAGGTGGGAGTCTTTAATATACTATAACACTATTATATTAGCAAAGCCCTAATAATAAGGATTTGGATTTTTTGCCATGTTGAGGAACAGAAAGATAATAGTCATTTGAAAAGTTTACCTTTTGAAGGAAAGACAAGAGCCTCCTTTTGCTTACATGGAAGTAGATTTGCCATTCATTAGAGTCCACACAGTCTACCAAGGAAGGATCTTTATCCACTTTCCTAACCATGGGTCATCTCTTTCGTTATATATATAGAGAAAGATTATCATTTTGATGTGAAAAAATACTTGTAATCTTTTTCAAGTTTAGAGACAACAATAATGAAGAAGACGTTATCCTTGAGAAAATGACAGTTAGAGTGCCAAAACTTGACATGAAGGGACACTTAAGTACCAAAAGTTAGGAAAATGATATTTAAATGCCAAAATCGAAGTAAAATGAATCAATTAAGTTCCAATGGCGAGAAAATCCGGCCAAACGCTGACTTGATGATTTTCCGGCGAGCTAAATGCAAAATGACGTCATTTTACATGTTGACGTGGCTAAACAAGTGCCAAAATGACGTCGTTTTGCTGCGACGTAGGTAAATAATTAATATAAACATTAATTAAATTAAATTTAAAACCAAATTGAAAAAAGGGAGGGGAGGGGAGGGGGGGGAAGGAAGACGAGCAGCCGGTGGTTGAGAGCTTAGCCCCACGCCACCGCCATTGCCCCACCGTCGCTAGGAAGGTGGGGGGAGGGTCGGCTAGAGTGGCCCTTGGCCCGGCGAGGGCCGATGACCTCGCTGAATCTAGGGAAGGGCTGATGACACAGTCTACCAAGGAAGGATCTTTATCTACTTTCCTAACCATGGGTCATCTCTTTCGTTATATATATAAAGAGAGAGATTATCATTTTGGTGTGAAAAAATACTTGTAATCTTTTTCAAATTTAGAGACAACAATAATGAAGAAGACGCTGTAAGGGGTTTTTAGCTTGGCTATGGTTGTACTAATAATCCTTGAGAAAATGACACTTAAAGTGCCAAAACTTGACATGAAGGGATACTTAAGTACCAAAAGTTAGGAAAGTAACATTTAAATGCCAAAATCAGAGTAAAATGAATCAGTTAAGTTCCAATGGCGAGAAAATCCAGCCAAACATTGACATGACGATTTTCCGGCGAGCCAAATGCAAAACAACGTCGTTTTGCACATTGACGTGGCTAAACAAGTGCCAAAATGACGTCGTTTTGCTGCTGGCGTAGGTAAATAATTAATATAAAAATTAATTAAATTAAATTTAAAACCAAATTAAAAAAGGGGGGGGAGGAAGACGAGCAGCTGGTGGCTGAGAGCTCAACCCTTGCCGCCACCGCCGTTGCCCCGCCGTTGCCAGGAAGGTGGGGGGAGGGTCGGCTGGAGTGGCCCTTGCTCCGACTGGGCGAGGGCCGATGACCCTCGCTAAATCTCGGGAAGGACCATGACCCCCCAAAGATATGGGTGAGGGCTCGCAGGCTCTCATCGCCGTCGGTTGGGGTTGTCGACCCCGGCCAAGGCTTTGCGACCCCACCGACCCTCCCCCATTCCCGGTGATGGCGACGGTGGCGAGGGCTAAGCCCTCTGCCACTAGCTGCCATTCATCTTCTTCCTTCCTTTTCTTTTTAAATTTGATTTTAAATTTAATTAATTATTTTTTATATTAAAATTTGAATTGTGCCAAAATGACGTCGTTTTTGTGTTTCTTTGTTGAGTCAGCCTTCTAACGAGCCACGTAAGCAAACAAAATTAATAACAAATTGCCATATAGGATTTCCGACGGGGTTTGCCGGATGTGACACTCAAGTGTCTCATTTTTCAAAAAAAGTTATACTTAAATGTCATTTTCGAAACTTTTGACACTTAAATGTCATTTTGTGTCAAGTTTTGACACTCGTGGTTTTCTTTTACCAATAATCCTTGCTTCTGACCATGGTGCTATCTTTAACTTGATCCCTCCATTTTTTTCCTCTTTTTTTATGTCTATGATCACTTAGCTTAAAGTTTAAAGATCGGGTTATTTTCCATTGGCTTGATCCGTAAATTTTAAGAAAAAAATTTGGACAAACTCATTTGTCAACACGTTGTGGACAAATAAAAATATGTGCAAACTTGTGATTTTTTAGGTGATGTGGTCATACTAATTTGTGATAAGTAATTAGCTTTATTTCTTTGACTGGGAGGTGATCTCAGATAGATACATACAATAACTTTTCGAGCCTCTTGTAATCATCAACGGCTTTGTTATATACATTTCCGATGCATTATCTACACGGAAATTAGTTATGCACCGCATCATCAACATAAGAAGTTTATGCTATATTTGATGCTTTGATGGCAAAAGATTTGCTCGGACAGAACCAGATGCAAAGGACCAAATGATCAGTCATTGCTTTTACTTGTCAAACCGACATGCTTGATCACTCGATTAACTAATAATCTTGAGTGACATACTGTGCTTTTGCATTCTGACGTGGTTCCTAGTACCCGTTCTTGTAACAATGACCTCATCGCTATAATCTTTTAGCTAGGTGACAATTCGATCGGCTTTGATGAAGAGTTTTAGACAGACTTAACTGGATCAGATTGAAGTTTCCCATGGCCGGGTTTTCGTAACAGATGATCGAATTGTGTGCTGCTTATATTATCAATCATTGTGCAAGTTCTTTCGACTTTTTTGCCTCTACAAAGACTCATTGCCATCCAGGTTTGGCGAAATGCCGCATAAAACTATTTGCAAGCTGTTCATCCGATGACATTACGATAAACCAAGCTTCAGCCGGTCAGTAGCGTCCACCTCAACTGTGGCTGACATCCGGTTTTCGTCCAACGAAATCGTGAGCCTCGGACATTTAACAAGCAACGTCGCTTCGCCACCAAGTCGGCCCGCCCACGGCCACCTCAGCGCGCCTCACCTTCGCGCACGCTCTCTCTCTCTCTCTCTCCAGGTGTCTGCCCCTCGCAATGAAACCCGGCTCCGCGGATGACTTCCTTGTTGCCCCGAAGCTGTGCGAAGAAGGAGACCGCACTATACAGGCACGGCAGCAACTCCTCTTTCTCTCCCTCTCAAATCCAACCAATTCAGCCAATGCCATCTGGTCTCTCTTAGGCGTGACGCGCACGGCCAGCTGGTCTTTCCTCCGGTTGCCAGCGTCCAACGGTGCCGCTCAAGGTCAAAAGCGGTAGTCAGCTTGAAGACCGTTGCTACAGAGTTGAAACCGCATCTGCTCACTCATTTTCACCCCCACACGACCACCGTTCCCCTCTATTCTGTAAGACCGACCTTTCCCTCAATTTTAACGCTGCGACCTCGCCATGGTCGCTCTCAGCTTGGCCGACAACTCGCATCGCGGTCTTCCTGCCCGTCGCCTCAGCTCGGACAACAGCAGTTCGGGATTTCCGAGAGCTCACCGAACCATGACCACAGTTTATCTATGACCAAAGGCAAGTGAATTACTGCCCGAGTATGCTACGTAGGTTAATTTTCCATACGTCGAGGTCGATTCCCTCGAGTTATAATCACCTTGATCAATTTTGTACTTAATTATGTTCATCAATGGTTTTGGTATATTATTATGTTGTTGGAATGCTGGACATTGAAGGGTGCCTCGATTTAAGCTTAAATGACACAAGTCATGGACGAATCCGAGGTTACGTCGATTTTCGGGTCTATTTACTGTAGACCGAATTTTGCTAATTTTGTGTAGTTCTTTACGGAACAAATTTGATGGGACTGCCTTCATAATGGCTTGTTATACGACATACTAAAATTTCAGTTTTTTTTCAGATTTTGCATGTGCAAAATATATATTAAAAAATTATGCGGGTCTGAAATTGTTTTTATAAGCCCTTTTCAAACCTCTGCTCGGTTTCCATTTTTTACAGGATTTTTGATAAACAATTTAGACTAATGTCCTCCACAAAAGTTTTAGATCACGTCTTAAACTATAACATGGAATTTTTCCATGATTTTTGGAGTTCATTTAGGTATCCAAAATGCGATTTCCAGAACCTGTTACAATCTGGCTTTGTGCCCTGTTTTGATCCGAATTTCAGAAAATTATTGGAACCAGTACAAGCTAAACTAGACTCAAATTCTTCACAAAAAAGGTTCATCGGAGTCTCGTCCACGCCGTGTTAAAGTTTCGTGATTTTTCAAACGGATTTGCTTGGTGAATGCCATTAATTTCTAAGGGTAGGCGAACTGCCTTTTGGATTAATTTTGAGATTTTGGAATTTCCCCTTTTGCACTTGCCTTTTGGCGGATACTAATAACCGACCGTCCTACATCATTGTCTTGTTTTCAAATGGACAAAGGATTGATGTTGTGAAATTGAGTAGGTCTCTGTGTTTTAACTCATTGGACAACATGTTTAAATTGAATTATTGAATTGTTCACTATAGGATGAGTGTGTGACTTGGGAATACAATCGGTCCTTGGGACAATGATGCCCTAGGTGTTAGAAGGGATGCTTGGAGAGGTAACTAAATTCCTCCAGATGCCTAGGGATGTAACATGGTTCCCTCAAATGTCCTCGCAATACCGGATGGATGCGAGATGCACGGGGAGTAATGGGGTCCTCGAAAGATGGTGGCGGTCAATTTACGGTAAAGATGGTTAACTGCTATTTCAAATTTATTTAAGATTTATTCGGTTTCTGTTTTCAAGAAATGTTTTCCCATTTGCTATTTTGATTTTAAGAAAGGTTCTCAGGCAAGTTGATATTATAATAATCTTTTGTTTTCTTCGCATGTGATGTTATTGACTTATGTGGTGTAGACTGATTAGTAATTTGCTTGCCGAGTGTTATGCTTATTTTTGGTGGATTATTGTCTTTCAGAGTAGTAGTAAATTTGCTGATCCTTTCTGCCTCTACTTCCATCGGTAATGGTGCCCTGGTGGACCTCAACTAGGAATTTTTTGAGTTTGTAGATCCGAAATTTTTTGGGCATCACTTTATTCAGTGTATAGTGATACTGATCAACGATGTAGGAGCCTCGATGAGCCTAGTACTCTTGGGATTCCTTGCTGCCTACGCACGCATCAGAGGATAGCTTATGGGATCGATCCCACATCCATGCAGAGATGGAGATGATGGTGGTGGTAGTATGATAGACTAAGGCAGGGGCAGGATAGCGAAGCAGCATTTTTAGGATCTAGGTGATGATTTTTGGGCATACCAGTTCCAAAGGATAGGTAGCTAGTTATGTACAGGCAATCCCAAGGTCAGGTTAGTACCTTTGGTGTATTTTTGGTAAGGTTCAAGATGACAGACCTTTTTCGAAAACTCCCAGTATACCTTGCCATGTCGCCTAAAGTAAATGAATAAGAAATGAACTGTGTTGGCCTAGTTTATATTTGTGCGTGTGTTCCTTTGAATGTCAATTGTCCTCGAATGTTCTTTGTCCATTTATGCTTCCGCATGTAAAGGTGAAAGCATAGGTTAACTGCGCTAGGGATGACATGCTAGGGGCCTTACAGCTCTGGTGGTATCATTGATAGTTTATGCGATTCCATGGATTATACCTATTCGTACAAATATCTTGGCGATTTCCACCAGAGCTATGACACCCCCAACACATCATCCTTAGCACTGTTAAGTTCCCTATCTCTAATTCATGATCTTAACTCTCAAGTTCAACGCCTATTAACTCACGGCTTCAACTCTCTACTTTTAATATGAGTCCAATCATTTTACTCATATTGCAATTAAGAATGGAGAAATTATTTGTCTTTTGCTATACCTTAGCTTGCTAGAAAATGTTGCACCAACTGCATGAAACTTGGCGGTACGGTCTGGTTCTAGTCTTAATTTTTTAGAAGTGGTCCTCAGTAGGCGGTTCCTGGTTGTAGAGAGGGAACTTCCCACCCGGACTATACTCATCCCTAGCCTATTCAACTACTTCTTCATTTTTTTATTTTTTATTTTATAAGTAGCCATGCCCTATAACTTGTTACCATTGATCCTCTCACAAATTTTCTTGGTTATCTCGGAATTCAGTAGCTGTGTTATCTTTCGCATGTTACATTCGAAGAAGTTTGTTTCTCTGATGAATTTTTTTCAATGTAGATTGTAGAAACTTGATTAGGAGTTTTTCCCGTTAGCAGGACCTGGGACATTGTTGAAGTTGAAGAATGTTACTTTGCAGCTAGCAATGCCAAGGTATGAATGGATTATATAAGCACAAAATTTGTCAAAAGAATTGATTTCTAGGGTGACCCATAGTCAATATTGTGCCAGAGCCAATATTCCTGTATCAATACTTTCTCAACCATCTAAAAGACCACCTCCTTTTTTTTGGGAAAAAAAAAATAGTTGTTTATTAGAAGTGGAAGGAGAGAGCTGTGGAAGCTGCCGGTCAAGGAGGGTCATCGTACGATGACTTTGACAGATTCATTAAAGAGGTTGTTTATTCGACGGAATAGATTAAAGGAAACTATCACCAGATTCCCATGTATTCCGAAAATATATCGAAAGAAGTAGAATTAATTTCCAATCTGTTAGTTTGTCCAGTTCCTTCCAAATGGTATTTCGAATCTTACAGCATTAAACAATATGAATAAAGATACTTTCCCTTTTGTACATTCTACAATTGCATTGGCTGTCCTGATCTTGCATGCTTTTAAGTAGTGAAACCTCGGCAAATCAATACCAATGATCGGCCTTCCGACCGTTCATCCGGTTTCCGGGCTCATGGTAATCAAGCGGATTGACGAGGAAAGTTTTTGAGATCTCGTACATCTCTTTGGGCTTCTCTGCATTGATGGCGTGCCCCTTGAATCTTTTATGACCACCGGTCGTGCAATTTCTGTTCCACATGCCCGTTCAACGCATGTGAATCCATAATCATGCGGTTGGAGTCCATGGTCTGGCAGACGGCCGATGTATGCTGAACTGTGTTTTCGTGCCATATATGTATGGACTCGTCCCTTGTAAACCGGTCGCTCCACGCCCACTCTCGATCCCCTTTCTAGAAGTGCTCGTATGATGAAGTGGAATGAAGTAGTCATTTTAAAAGGGCAAGTGATTTTTGTACTTTTTGGCTCATCACAGTGGCCATTACTAAGATTGATAATTTCGTTTGTCATACTTGGAAACATTTCTAGACACCTAACCATTGGCAAAAGTGTCGAAAAAAAAAGTCTTAAATCAATTATATCAATGTCAATTTAATCATAAACATTTTAATGATGCCAATTTAGTTATAAATCTTTTAAAAATCCCAATTTAATACTATTGATGTCAATTTAATCCTAAATTTATTAATGATATTAATTTAATCCTAAATCTTTTGAATCAATATCAACTTAATTCTAAACCTCCCTTTTAATCTTTTCAGCTAATTTTCACTAGATTTTGCTAACTTGTACATCGGCCGATTTATTTAACACTACCAAAAATATTTTAATAATATGTTATTAAAATTTCAATTTTTTTTCTGATTTTTTTCCTTTTTCTTTCTTATGTGGACAGATTTTGCTTACGTGGCACTGCCGATCCAGTCTCTCTTGCGTGCTGGCGATAGCGTGGCGTACAAGAAACTTCATACACGAAGTCACCAATCAATAAAGTTCAAATCAGAGCTCAGGCCATGTGATATATAAAGCAAACACATATCAATACTTAAGGTCCATTAACATCATTCACAAAATAGATGAAATTTCGAAACCGATAGTCGTACAGTATCGAACATTGGACAATGTTAGAACCAATAGTCTTAAGAAACAGTAACGAAAATTGAAGATACACTCCTAGATAAGGGCTCGTGATCAAGCCGAGGTGGTCCCTAAGGATTCGCGTCCAATATAAAAAATGCTGTGCAATTTATCAAAGCTTCGTTCTGGTGTCGGGTGCAAAGAGCACGTCTGAGGGCAGAATAGCAGCAGAGCGTTAGACAAACTAGAGATGTACACGGACAAGGACTGCGATTTGATAGAGAAATTGCAAAGAATTCACAAAGATAATAACTTACAAAGGTAAAATACTTTCTTTCTTGTGAAACTTCATCTGAGCAACAATTCGGAAATCTTATAAACAGATACTCTGCCGCTAGCAATGAATGAAGGGATCGCCCAAGGTGATACTCAATCGACAAAAATGCCATCTCATCCAAACCATACTTGGACGCTAAGAAAGAAATAGACGAACATAAAGGGATCCTTCAACCGAGAGAGAGAGAGAGAAAAGAGAGAGAGGCCTGGCCGAAAGGGTGGGCGTCCTGCTTGCCGTCTATATAGTTGAAATTTAATTCCATTTGCATTTAAGCTTTTGACACCCTTTGAAATCAAGGATTTCATCTCTGAGGACTCAGATTTAAGTTAAACTCACGTTGCTTAGAAACTTGATTTACCTTTTATCACTGTAAACTAAATTAAATCAGAGTTCAGGCTGTGATAATTAAAGCAAACGCAAAAAATATTCTAAACCGAAACACTCAATAAGGTCAATGAAATTTCACCATTGTAAACCGAAATACATACCTGTAGTATTTTATTAATACGTCCATGATGGGGTGCGATTGGAACTCATTGTTTCGTCTTGATATGCTATGATGGAAAGACACCATTTTGAAAAGGTATGAAGAGAGTTGTATAAAAGTCTTTTGTAGACAACTATTGGCACAGTTGGCAGAACATACGCTCAGAAATTCCTCTCCTTTGTTTGTTCCATTTCCATCAAAAGAGAGAAGGCATTCCATTTCACCCTTACAAGAACAATTGGCATTTACGCTGTGGAAATCGGGTGCTTTTCTTGTGATTGCATTCAGACCAACGTGAAGTATTTTTGTTCGTAATTCATCCACAATTCAACGTTCGTTTCAGAGTTAATTGTTATTTGCGCATCGGATAAAAGTAAGTCGTCTTCCGCCGACTTGAATTCCAACATTAGTATCAGAGCCCGATTGTGATTTTTGCCTTGTTTTTCATCGAATTTTCACGTTTACCATTTCATATCGAGATCAAGAGCATGAAATCTACAATGTTTGGATATTTATTGCTTGGAAATGCAATCTGAAATGTTGAAAACGAACCAAAGCGAAGAACAGGTTCGGGGTCGTGTACACCCATACGGTTTTGGCTATTTTTCGAAATATTTTTTCGGTCAAAATAAATTTTAAGTTATACAAGGTGAAAGTACTCGTCGAGACGAGTCCGTCAATAGGTCAAGCACTGCCGGAGGACGCCGCACGCACCCACACCCGCAACCAAAAGCCGCAGCGCGTGGGCGACACGCGCTCAACGAGCTGGGAAGGCCAGCGCGTGAGCGCCACGCTGTCGGCGAATCGGCGCCATCGACGTCATGAATGACGTCATCCAACTGTCAATAACCGCCGGATGACGTCATCGATGACGTCACCAACAGCGGAAGTTGGTCAGCCGATCGCTTGCCAGCAACCCGACCCGTGGCTGACCCGTGGCCGACCCAAACCCAACCTGGCCGTTGACTGGTCAATGGTCGGACCGGTTGACCAGTCCAGCTATCAAACCGGTCACCAGTTGGACCGGTCGAACCGGCCATGAACCGTTTGGCTCGCTGGCGCATGCGCCACACGCGCCGCGCACTCAGGAGGCGCGTGTGTGCGCATGGGAGCTCCGATTGGAGCATGGTTGGTGGCGTTTAGTTCGTGTGGGTGTGCTCTACACTGTGGTATAATTATTTTATATTTTGGAGTTTTATAAATGTATGAAAATGTGTAAGAAACCCTAAGTACGCGTATTTTTGGGGTTTAATGCATAGTTTATTTATTTTTAGCTTGTATTTTCTTATGTTTTAGGAAATACAGTAGCTAGCCTATATGAAAATGATATCATATATGCTGTGTAGAGCTTGGTTTGATGAAAGTATGTATATTGTTTACTATACTTGCAATTTTCTAGTTCCAAGAAAATTTGAACAGTGGTAGGAAATCCTTATTTTTCCGTTACATGTTGAATTGCGGTTTTGATTGTAGTTACAGCATGATTATTATTTGTATGTTGATTCACATCACGCTATACTTTTGTGTTAATGGAAAAATGTAAAAATTACATGAGGTCATGTAATTATTTTTCCTAGTAGGAGTTCGTAAGTTGGTAGAATTCGAAGGAGTTCTCACCTAGAACTTAAAATTTGCGCAAATTAAACTAATTAATGATAATAGAACAATCGTACATAGGAGCTGATTGGGAACATAGTGAACTTTCGTTTTTGTGTCTTTTGTTAAATTATCATTAATTTAGTTTATCTTTGCTGCAAATTAAATGTGTGTTACTCTGTAGAATGTGCTAGTATTGATTTTGCGTTTATTATGTCAATGTGTTATAGCAATTGATTATGACTTCGGCATCCAAGACCATTGTGACTGACCTCAATAAAGGTGAGAAGTTGAACGGTGACAATTATGATATTTGGTATCAAAAGGTTTAGTACATCTTTGAGGAGCAAGAGGTTTTGGAAACCCTCAGCCACACCATGGATGAACCTGACCATGGAACTTCAGCTCAACACAAGAGAGATCTAGAAGCTTATCAAGCTTGGAAGAAGAGAAATAGCATTGCTCGCATCACGTTACTGAATTGTATGCAAGACGATCTTATGTGTGAATTTGAAAGTTATGATAAAGTTTAAGCTATGTGAGTTGCCTTGAAAGATTGGTTTGGAATACATCTGCTACTAAGCTTAGGAGATTCACCATCAAGTTTGACACATACCGAAAGCGCCCAAATGTAACGATGAGACAACATCTTCGGGAGATGTCAAACATGATTCGTGAGCTGAAGTCGGCATGTGACTCCTTTACTGATGAATAACAAGTTCAAGCTGTTATAAGGTCTCTTCCTGACAATTGAGAGCATATGAAGATTAATATGATACATAATGAGAATATTGTCACTTTTGATGATATAACGCATCATTTGGAATTAAAAGATGAGCGCCTAGAGGCTGCAAAATCCTCTACCCATGCTTATGTTGCTAAATCGAGTTCGCGCAAAGTTTCGGACTTTAAGCACAAAAGGAATCATCAATTCAACAACAATGTGAAGAAGACTGATCAGGCACCTAAGAAGGCTAAGACCTTCCAATGCAAGAAACGTGGTGGGAATAAGGACAAGGCCAAGATGAAGTGCTACAATTGTGGCAAGATGGATCAGTTTGCTCGTGAATGCATAGAGCCGAAAGAGGTACCCTATTACTCTATTACTTTAAATAATACTTTTGTTTCTAGTACTGTAATGCTTGCTGAATCTCATCCAATGTGAACTGTAGACTCAAGAGCAACAGACGACATAACTAGAGACCGAGAAACATTTGTGGAGTATCGTCGGAAATAGCCTCGGAAGGAAATGGATATTTGTTGGGAATAACTCAAAGATTGAAGTAAAGGGTATCAGCACATGTAAATTAATTTTACGTGGTGGTCGAAGCATATTCCTACATGATGTCCTCTATGCTCCAGATATTTGACGAAATTCGGTCTCCGTAGTTATTCTTCTTAGCCTAGGTTATGTATTGAATTTCCATGGTGATTGTGTTGACATTTTATATGGAATAATTTATTATGGTTCAGGTCATGTATCGAATGGTTTTATGCTATTAGACATTAACTATGATCTGTACAATATTAATGTCGATGGTTGTTTTTTTTTAATTGTATTTTCTAGTAATGTTGAGATTGATGCAAGTACTTGGCTAGATTAGGTCACATTAGGTTGCAAAGAATGTAAATATTAGCTAGAGAATGCCTTTTAGGGTCACTCACTAATGTTAATCTACCCGTATGTGAATATTGTTTAGCAGGAAAAACAACTAGAAAACCATTCGGCAAAGGGACTAGAGCCGAATTTCCATTGCAACTCATACATTCTGACATTTGTGGTCCTTTGAATGTTAGGGCGAGGCATGGAGCCTCATATTTCATCACTTTTATAGATGATTTCACGCGTTTCGGTTATGTCTTTTTGATCTCTCATAAGTCAGAAGCATTAGACTGCTTTAGACGATATATAATAATGATAGAGAATCAGTTGAATAAAACAATAAAGACATTGAGAACCGATCGTGAACGTGAGTATCTATCTGAGCAATTCAGGACTCTTTGTGATAAAAATGGAAATGTATGACAATTGACTATTCCCAGTACTCCACAACAAAATGGGGTAGCTGAGAGAAGGAATAGAACCCTATTGAAAATGGTTAGGTCTATAATGGCGCAAGCAAATTTATCAATCTCCTATTGGAGAGATGCATTATTGACTGTTGCCTATATACTTAACCGAGTGCCCTCAAAATCGGTCACTTCCACCCCTTATGAATTATGGACTGGTAGGAAACTAGACTTAAGTATTCTACGTCCATGGAGATGTGTAGCTTATCTTCCCACAAATATGGCAAATTAAGCCCTAGAAGGAATAAATGTGATATTTTGAATATTCCAAAGGGTACGTGTTCATAGGTTAACAAGCTGATGGGAGTGTGACTGAAATGGAATCACGAGATGTCACGTTATTGGAGAACGATTTTTCTAGTGGAGGTGAGATTGATAAGGATTTCCAATTATATGAGATGGAAGATCCTAATAACACACCCACTAATGTTGTAGAGAGAAATGAAGATTTACCTCAACACACAAGACCTAGTGGGAGTGTTGCATCGCCTGACGAATTGAATTCAAGAGAAATTCAATTGCATAAAAATAATCGTAAAAGTATTCCCCGTCGTTGTTTTGAGATTGAAGGGGAAGCATTTATGATTGCTCAGAAAGACGATGCCGAACCTAAGATTGTTCAAGAAGCTCTCTCATCCTTTGATAAGGAAGAATGGAGAAAAGCTTTGGAAGATGAAATGGAGTCAATGAGGGCAAATCATGTCTAGGACTTGATTGATCTACCACCCAATCGTAAGGCCATTAGAAACAAATGGGTCTTTAAGATTAAGCGAAGGGCAAATGAATCCATTGAAAAGTATAAGGCTTGCCTTGTGGCGAAAGGTTATACTCAACAAGAGGGTATAGACTATGAGGAAAAATTTTCACCAGTTGTAAGGTTTGCCTCAATACGCCTTATCCTAGCCATCATTACACATTTGGACCTTGAATTACATCACATGGATATAAAGACGACATTTTTCAATGGAGAACTAGATGATGAAATCTATATGAAACAACCAATAGATTTCATAGCTAAAGGTCAAGAGCATAAAGTTTGCAAACTTCATCGCTCAATATATGGCCTTAAGCAATTATCTAGATAATGGTATCTTCGTTTTCATCGAGCCATAACAACTTTTGGTTTCACGATGATCGAAGAAGATCACTGTTTATGTCAAGCGTTCCGAAAATAAATTTGTGATTTTATCACTTTATGTAGACGATATTCTATTAGCTGGAAATGACAAGGTTTTGGTTATCACCATAAAAGAATGGTTGTCCTCCAATTTTGAAATGAAGAACATGGGAGAAGCTACTTATATATTAGGAGTTAAGATCGAAAGAGATCGATCAAGGAAACTCCTTACTTTATCACAAGAGTCTTATATAATGAAGATTATTGAGCGTTTCAATATGCAGCATTGTAATCACATTGATACCCTTATCATGCAAGGTGAAGGCTTAAGTACTGACATGTGTCCTAAGACTCCAGAAGAAATTAAAATGATGGAAACTGTTCCTTACGCTAGTGCAGTCGGAAGTTTGATGTATGCTATGATGTATACTCGACCCGACATATGTTATGCCGTGAGATTGGTGAGCCGATATCAATCAAATCTTAGTCAAGCACACTAGAAAGCAATGAAGAGGATCCTGAGATACTTGAAAGACACTATGGACTATCGACTTTGTTACCAAGGCAATGATTTACGCCTATTAGACTATTTGGTGGAGACCTGGATGAGCGTAAATCGACTTCTGGATATGCGTTCTTGCTCAATGGAGGTGCAATTTCTTGGAATAGTAAGAAACAGACATGCATGGCCTTGTCTACGATGGAGACAGAATTTATTGCATATTCTGCTGCAGTGCAAGAAGCAGTATGGCTAAAACGTTTCTTAGAAAATTTAGCTACTGTCACCGAAGTTCCAAGACCGATGATAGTTTATTGCGATAGTCAAGTAGCCGTTGCCTATGTGAAAGATCCCAAGTATCATGGAAGGACGAAGCACATTGACATAAAGAACAACTTCATCAGAGATATTAGTTGTTAGGTAATTTTTAGGTGTTTAGACTACTATCGATACAGGCGCAAGATCATCTTTTTTTTTTTTTTTTTTTTTTGGTGTGAATCAAGCTGATTTTTACACCTTCTATTTCTACACCTTCTATTTGAATGTTATTACTTTGCACGTTGTATTTTTTCCATTTTTTTCTAATTAATTTGAATGGTCCATGAGTCTCTCTTGCTTAAATGGAAATAGGCTAAATCAGACGTTGTATTCTATTTTTGCAGATATTGGAGGCTGTTGTATCTTCACTTGATCCGCAGGAGAAGCAAGTTCGCGAGGAAATAATTGCATTGCTCCAGGAAGAAAACTTAATGATTCTAACGATAATAATGAACTTTAATCTTTCTATCAAGCAGCTACTCGACTTGGAATAACTCTTCTAGAGCGGCTCTTGCAAAGGGGAGCTCTAAATAAATTAATTGAAAGAGCTAGAGGATGACCATGACATAGAAATGGAAATCAAGTCTCACAAAATAATGGGCGGGCTTGACCATATGGATTTCTAACTCCAGCAAGAGGTAGATCATTCTTCTTACGAAGAAAGAAGAATTGCCGTGAGATTCAATGGGTTTAATTGTTGCAAATTAACACTTATGGATTGGAATTCAAGCATTTCCGTGGTTCAGAATTTCCCTTTCTTTTGACCAATCTGTTAGTTCGTCCAGTTCCTTCCGCATGGTATTTTCAATCATACAGCATTACAAATTGTAATTACTTCAGTATTTACATTTTTTTCCTCTCAGGTTATACTATGGGGGTCATGTTGATGGAGTGCGGACCGGAGAAAACCTATAGTTAGCATGAGGTACATCATAGTTTTTCCCACCTTTCGTGGTAGTTCGCTTGAAGAATAAAGATGGAGTAAATGTTTCCTAGAGAGACTTCATGCACGACCCATCACATCAAGAAAGTTCAAAGCACTACATAAAAGGCATATCCATGAATTCAATAGACGTTGGACAGTAAGCAGACTGTTTGGAAAGGCATATTCAAACATTCACTCATCCTTAGACAAAAAGCAGAACTCTTCTCAAAATGCATTTCCACAACAGAGAGCCGCGATTAACCGAAGAGTGCAATCCAATAAAAAGGTTGCTACTATGAAGTTACAGACATGCACAAATAGAAGGTGTAGAAATAGAAGATGATGCTTAATGCTTGTGTAAATAGCTTTTAGCAGCTAAACTTCCAGTAATTTTGTTTCTCCCAGTGACCTGACAAAGTCATATGGCATATTGTAGAGAATCAAACACCTCCAAAAGATTTGAGGAGAACCACAGATCCACATACTAGATAGATTCGACATTAAATTTAATTCCATTTGCATTTGGTTTTTTGAAACCCTTTGAAATCAAGGATTTCATCTCTTGGGACTCAGATTTAAGTCGAGCTCACGTTGCTCGGACAATTGACTAACCTTTTTATCACTGTAAACTAAATTAAATCAGAGTTCAGGTTATGTGATATATAAAGCAAATACATATCAATACTTAAGGTCCATTCACATCATTCACAGCGGAGATATAATTCCAAGACCTATAGTCTTACAGACAATGTCAGAACCAATAGTCTTAAGAAACAGTACCGAAAATTTAGTTTGATATCCATTGTTTCACAACAGAATAAACTGCGAGTGAACATTGAAAATAAAACCAATATTCAAAATAAAACAGCTTTAATCATCCCATATCCATACACACTGCGAAGGAAGTATCCTTCATGGCTCCGTCCATACTGGAGATGAGCAAAGAACATCTGGGGGCAGAATAACAGCAGAGCGTTAGACAAACTTGAGATGTACAAGGGCATCGAAATGCAATTTGATTGATTGAGGATGAGGAGTGCGATTAGATAGAGAAATTGCAAAGAATTCACAAGAAATTATAACCTAAAAAGGTAAAATCCTTTCTTTCTTCTGAAACTTGATCAGAGCAACAATTTGGAAATCTCATAAAAAGATAATCTGCTGCTAACAATGAATGAAGGCATCGCCCAAGGTGACATTCAATCAACAAAAGTGCCATCTCATCCAAACCATACTTGGACCCTAAAAAAGAAATAGATAAAATATAAATGGATCCTTCAACCGAGAGAGAGGCCTGGCCTAAAGGGCGGGCGTCCTGCTTGCCGTCTATATAGTTGAAATTTAATTCCATTTGCATTTAAGCTTTTGACACCCTTTGAAATCAAGGATTTCATCTAAAGCTCACGTTGCTTAGAAACTTGATTTACCTTTCAAAATAAATTAAATCAGAGTTCAGGCTGTGATATATAGAGCAAACGCAAAGAATATTCCAATTCGAAATACTTTAAAGTCCATTCATCAGTAAGGTGGATGAAATTTCACCATTGTCCACAAGGGAAGAAACCGAAATACGTACCTATGGCAAGCTCCTAAGGAAAGGGAGAAGGCCTCGCTGATGAACCCAGGGCCGTCCCAATTCCGGGCCCAAAGGATTCCATGCCGATGTGAATGAAAATGCTGTTCGATATAACAAAGCTCCCTTCTGGTGTTGGTGTTGGGTGCAAAGAGAACGTCTGAGGCAGGACAGAATAACAGCAGAGCGTTAGACAAACATGAGTATTGAAATGCAATATGATTGATTGATTGATTGAGGACGAGGAGTGCGATTCGATGGAGAAATTGCAAAGAATTCACAAGAAGTAATAACCTAAAAAAGGCAAATTCCTTTCTTTTTTTTGTGAAAAAAGATCGGAGCTCTATGAATCTTATAAACAGATATTCTGCTACTAACAATGAATGAAGGGATCGGCCAAGGTGATATTCAATCAACAAAGAAACAGATAAAATATAAAGGGATCCTTTAACCGAGAGAGAAAGAGAGACAGGCCTGGGAGAAAAAGCGAGCGTCCTGCTTGCCGTCAAGCCAGATGTAGCCGCAGGCCATGCCATACACGGTACTGCTGAGGTCGGTGCCGCCGACCGGCAGGCATTCGATGTTGAGGACTTGAAGCCTCGACATCTTAAGGGATTTGAGTTTGGATTTGAGTTTGGCGCGAATAGCCTCCTTGCTCTGGATATTCTCGCCGTCAAAGTTCATCACCGCGTCTTCCCGGTACAGGTTCGCCAACACCTCCGCCGCCAACTCCTCCGCCGCCAACTCCTCCGCCGCCATCTTCTCACACGACTCCGTCAATTTCGCGAAGTAGTTCTTCATGAACTCCTCTGCCTTCGACATAAGATCTTTCGTCGTCTCTCGTTCGGATGGATCCATGGTTTCTCGATCCATCGTGGTCTTCTCTACTTGGGATGGATCCATGGTTTCTCGATCGATCGGCGTTCACGATCGATCGGCGTCTTCTCCCCTTCTGGTTCTCTTCTCCGTGCTTCAGATCTACGCGATGCAAAGACGGCACCCCAGACTAAAGAATAAACCCTAGGGCTCTGAGGGCTTTCTTTTTATTTGGACTTAACCCGACCCGGAAGTTCCGGTCCGGTCCGGCTAAAAATACTAAAATGCCCTCCTTTCGTTTTTTTTTTTTTTTTTTTTTTTTTTTTTTTTTTTTTTTTCTCTCAACTTTTTCCTGTTCCCCTCCATTATATTTTTTTTATTTTTTCATTTTTTTATTTTATAAGTAGCTATGCCCCTTAGCCTGTTACCATCAATTCCGACCAAAAAAATAAAAAAGTTGTTAACATCAATCCTCTCACAAATTTTCTTGGCTGTCTCGAGATGTAGTAGCTGTGTTATCTTTCATATGTTAAAATCAAAGAAGTTCCTTTCTTTTCTGAATTTTTTTTTTTCTCAACCATCTAAAAGACCACTTCTTTCTTTCGAAAAAATACTTAGTTGTTTCTTTTGTTGGCACAACAAAACATGATAGTTTTTGTACTTGTTGCCATGGCCTTTTGGTGATACCGATTAATAAGTTGAAGTGAGCTCTATCATACCCTTTTGTAAATGTTATATCATGGTCGAAGATTTGTTCAACTTTTAGAAGGCTCTAGTTATGAAGAGTGTTGTTTGAATTGTAACTCTGAAATTGTCAATAATTTAACAAAAATCAGCTCATAATGCCCTCTTTTAGCAATGGAGTGATAAGTCAGATTGTTTTGTCTATAATTAGAGTTTGGTGGCTTACGTGACAAATTGCAATTTTCCAGCTACATGGAGAAATGTGTAAGACTCTCTCTTTGCAATTTACTGCAAAGTATTGGCAATTTTCCCTGAATTAGAAGCTGCGAGGCCTAGAAACCACTCTCGAATTCAGGCTTTGTGCTCGTTGCATGCAGCCCTGGAAAAAACCAAGAATATACTTCGGCATTGCCCAGAATATAGTAAACTTGACCTTCTTCTTCAAACTTCGAGCGATGCCATTCTCTTATTTGTGATTTTATAGCATTGCGAATTTTATGTGGCTTCCAACGGAGTTTTCTTTAGGGAGATTGAAGAGGCATTCGGCATCATAATTATTATCTTCTTCTCCTATTTTATTTTATTATTACATTAGTTTTGATTTCGTGTGCCAAGCTTTGTAGCTTTCTCTCTGCAATCCATTTTCCTTTGTAGGCAATTATAGTGGATTCTATTATTCTTTATTTTGAAAAAGCTTAGTCTACTCTTGCAGATAACCTCACAAGAATTGAGGACATTGTCCCGCGGTCTATTAGTTGTCAAGTAATTTTTAGTTGTTTAAACTACTATCGATACAAGGGCTAGTTTTTTTTCCTCTCTCTTTTTTTTTTTTTTTTTTTTTTTTTTGGTGTGAATCAAGCTGATTTTTATGGAGACATTTCTCCTAAATTGAGAGGAAATTGACTAGGATGAACTATACGTGGACAACCGGCTCGTTTATCTACTTAGTAAGCAAAGCTTTAGATGAGGGGCATTGAGAGATCAACTCTCTCTTTTACTCTTTACTGATTTAATGGAACATTCTTTGTGGCAATTATTTATATGTTTCTACAAGTTCGTTGCCCTGCTTATATGGTTTGGCAATTTTATTGAATGTTATTACTTTGCACGTTGTATTTTTTCCATTTTTTTTTCTAATTAATTTGAATGGTCCATGAGTCTCTCTTGCTTAAATGGAAATAGGCTAAATCAGACGTTGTATTCTATTTTTGCAGATATTGGAGGCTGTTGTATCTTCACTTGATCCGCAGGAGAAGCAAGTTCGCGAGGAAATAATTGCATTGCTCCAGGAAGAAAACTTAATGATTCTAACGATAATAATGAACTTTAATCTTTCTATCAAGCAGCTACTCGACTTGGAATAACTCTTCTAGAGCGGCTCTTGCAAAGGGGAGCTCTAAATAAATTAATTGAAAGAGCTAGAGGATGACCATGACATAGAAATGGAAATCAAGTCTCACAAAATAATGGGCGGGCTTGACCATATGGATTTCTAACTCCAGCAAGAGGTAGATCATTCTTCTTACGAAGAAAGAAGAATTGCCGTGAGATTCAATGGGTTTAATTGTTGCAAATTAACACTTATGGATTGGAATTCAAGCATTTCCGTGGTTCAGAATTTCCCTTTCTTTTGACCAATCTGTTAGTTCGTCCAGTTCCTTCCGCATGGTATTTTCAATCATACAGCATTACAAATTGTAATTACTTCAGTATTTACATTTTTTCCTCTCAGGTTATACTATGGGGGGTCATGTTGATGGAGTGCGGACCGGAGAAAACCTATAGTTAGCATGAGGTACATCATAGTTTTTCCCACCTTTCGTGGTAGTTCGCTTGAAGAATAAAGATGGAGTAAATGTTTCCTAGAGAGACTTCATGCACGACCCATCACATCAAGAAAGTTCAAAGCACTGCATAAAAGGCATATCCATGAATTCAATAGACGTTGGACAGTAAGCAGACTGTTTTGTAAAGGCATATTCAAACATTCACTCATCCTTAGACAAAAAACCAGAACTCTTCTCAAAATGCATTTCCACAACATAGAGCCGAGACTAACTGAAGAGTGTAATCCAATAAATAGGTTGCTACTATGAAGTTACAGACATGCACAAATAGAAGGTGTAGAAATAGAAGATGATGCTTAGTGCTTGTGTGAATAGCTTTTAGCAGCTAAAATTCCAGTAATTTTGTTTCTCCCAGTGACCTGACAAAGTCATAGGAGAACCACAGATCCACATACTAGATAGATTCGACATTAAATTTAATTCCATTTGCATTTGGTTTTTTTAAACCCTTTGAAATCTAGGATTTCATCTCTTGGGACTCAGATTGAAGTCGAGCTCACGTTGCTCAGACAATTGACTAACCTTTTTATCACTGTAAACTAAATTAAATCAGAGTTCAGGCTATGTGATATATAAAGCAAATACATATCAATATTTAAGGTCCATTCACATCATTCACAGCGGAGATATCATTTCAAAACCTATAGTCTTACGGACAATGTCAGAACCAATAGTCTTAAGAAACAGTACGGAAAATTTAGTTTGATATCCATTGTTCACAAGAGAAGAAACTGCAACTCAACATTGAAAATAAAACAGACTGAATTATCTGATAGTGTCCATGCACATCGCCAAGGTATGTGGCCCCTCAGGCCATGTGGCCCCTCAGGCCATACTGGACACGCAGAATGAACATCTGAGGGCAGAATAACAGCAGAGCGTTAGACAAACTTGAGGTGTACAAGGGCATCGAAATGCAATTTGATTGATTGAGGATGAGGAGTGCGATTAGATAGAGAAATTGCAAAGAATTCACAAGAAATAATAACTTAAAAAGGTAAAATCCTTTCTTTCTTCTGAAACTTGATCGGAGCAACAATTCGGAAATCTTCTAAAAAGATAATCTGCTGCTAACAATGAATGAAGGCATCGCCCAAGGTGACATTCAATCAACAAAAATGCCATCACATCCAAACCATACTTGGACGCTAAAAAGAAACAGATAAAATATAAACGGATCCTTCAACCGAGAGAGAGAGAGGCCTGGCCAAAAGGGCGGGCGTCCTGCTTGCCGTCTATATAGTTGAAATTTAATTCCATTTGCATTTGGTTTTTGAAACCCTTTGAAATCAAGGATTTCATCTCTTGGGACTCAGATTTAAGTCGAGCTCACATTGCCCAGACAATTGACTAACCTTTTTATCACTATAAACTAAATTAAATCAGAGTTCAGGCTATGTGATATATAAAGCAAATACATATCAATATTTAAGGTCCGTCCATTCACTTCATTCACAACAGAGATGAGAACCGATAGTCTTAAGAAACAGTACCGAAATTTGAAAATACAGGCTCGTTGGGCGGACTCTGAGGAGTCAGGACTCGTGTCCAGTATGAAAAATGCTGTTTGATGAAGCCAAGTCGCTTCCCGAGGATTCGGGCCCAGTAGAAAAAATGCTGTGGGATATATCAAAGCTTCCTTTTGGTATTGGGTGCAAAATGAACGACTGAGGGCAGAATAACAGCAGAGCGTTAGACAAACTTGAATATGGAAATGCAATATGATTGATTGATTGATTGAGGACGAGGAGTGCGATTCGATAGAGAAATTGCGAATTCACGAGAAGTAATAACTTAAAAAGGTAAATTCCTTTCTTTTTTCCGAAACTTGATCGGAGCAACAATTCGGTTCGCTATGAATCTTATAAACAGATAGTCTGCTGCTAACAATGAATGAAGGGATCGCCCAAGGGGATATTCAATCAACAAAAATGCCATCTCATCTAAACCATCCTTGGACACTAAAAAGGAAATAGATAAAATATAAACGGATCCTTCAACCGGGAGAGAGAGATGAGAGAGAAAGAGAGAGAGACAGACCTGGGAGAAAGGGCGGGCGTCCTGCTTGCCGTCTAGCCAGATGTAGCCGCAGACCATGCCGTACAAGCCGCTGCTGAGGTCGGTGCCGCCGACAGGCAGGCATTCGATTTTGAGGACTTGAATCCTCGACGGCTTAGAGGTGAGTTTGGCGCATATAGCCTCCTTGCCCTGAATATTCTCGCCGTCGAAGTTCATCGACGAGTATTCCTGGTACAGGTCCGCCAACTCCTTCCACTCCGCCAACTCCTTCCACTCCGCCGCCCATATCGAGAAGTGGTTCTCCAGGAACCCCTTTGCCTTCGATATAAGATCTATCGTCCTCTCTCCTTGGGATGGATCCAGGATTTCTCGATCCATCGTCGTCTTCTCTCCTTGGGATGGATCCATGGTTTCTCGATCCATGGTCGTCTTCTCTCCTTCTAGTTCTCTTCTCTGTGCTTCAGATCTACGCGATGCAAGACGGCACCCCAAGACTAAAGAATAAACCCTAGGGCTCTGAGGGCTTTCTTTTATTTGGACTTAACCCGACCCGGAAGTTCCGGTCCGGCTAAAAAGACTAAAATGCCCTCTTTTCTCTTTCTTTTTTTTTTTCTTTTTCCAGTTCAGCCCTTTTGCCAATCCGACTACTTCTTCTTCTTCTTCTTCTTTTTCGTTTTTTATTTTATAAGTAGTTATGCCCCGTAACTTGGCCGACAAATGGATGGATAACTTGACCGTCAAATGGATGGATCGGGCAGCATAGAAAATGGTTAGACCCTATTGACCCATTTAATCCATTTTAACATTTTCATATAATATAAATTTGATGATATATACCCGACCCAACTCGTATCCGATTCAACCCATATTATTGAGACATATTAATATTTAGCTCAATTAACAAAAACTCAATCCCACACCATTTAATCCACTTTAAGCTCTTCACATATATATCAAATTTAAAAAGTAAATAAAATAATAAAAAAATTAGTAAATAAAATAAAAAATGTAAAAAACCTTAAACTAAAATATTTTTGAAAAATTCTTGATAAGAAAAAGTTTGATTAGGTAATGATTGACATGAAAATAATATTTACTTATAATAAATCTTCTTGGATGTGAGAACACATAATTTCTTAATTGTGATTTACCAAATTAAAAATTATATTATAATATTTAGAATTTCTATTTCAATATTGATTGAATTTCGATCTAGACAATATTGAGCTTCCTCTAAAAGTACTTCTCCGGTATGTATACGGGGTATCTATATACCAAAAAAAAAAAAATCGAAAAATTGATTTTTAAATTTTTTAAATTTTTTGATTTTTTGATTATTTATTTTCTTTTCTTTTTTCATTATATCTCTTTTCTTTTCTCTTTTCTTTCTTCTTCTTCCTTCTTCTTCCCCCCTTGTTCCTCTGCCGACGGGGATCGGCCCGAGGTCACCGACCCAAGCTCCGTTGCAGTTGGCAAGCTCACGGCTTGCCAAATCCAGGCAAGTTCCAACTCCTTTGGGGCTGGCGAGCTCGTTGCTCACTCAATCCTAGCAAGGCAGAGCTAACCTATGGCCATCGCCAACCTCCCCATCGCCATCTCCACCACCGCACACTCGAGCACCCAAACGTCCGAGGGTAAGCTTAGAAAACTAGGAGGGGGACGAATGGCAGTGGAGCCAGGTGGAGACAGTAGAAGTAGGGGTGTGCATGGTCCAGGTGGGCGGTTCCCAACCTAGAATCGAGAACCGCCCACTAAGGACCAGTTCCAAAAAATTGGAACCGGGAACCACCCGTTGTTGCATGGATCCACCCGAGAACCGGGTTCGATTCCCGTGCGGATCCATGGAACCGGTTTCACAAATGATAATATCGTTTTCCAAATCCCGCCGTGAATAATTTTCATATCGAGTAATATTTTTCTTTAAATCAAACTAGCTTAATTAACGGTATCATTTTTCTTTATTTTATTGGAAAACATTACCAAAGAAGATAAATAGGTTTTTCCCTATTTTTGAATCATTTTAGTTGAAATCTAAAATATTCTTTAAGTTCAAGATTTTAGATGATTATCATATGTAGATTATTTTGTTCTTTATCTTCTAACAATGCTTAATTTCTTACAACATTTGCTTTACTGAATTTTTTTTGTAGAAACAATTCCACCGGTACTCCACATATTCTTGAACATAGTGTCATATGTGAGTCCCGAAAGTATTCTTTGAATGAGCCATTTGTTGAGTTGTTGAAGGCAACTTACACACTTTACTGAATTGTTATTAAAACATGGAAATCATGAGAAGAGATGGAGCCCCAAATTTACATTTTTAATTAGTAATTTAAAATTTTATTTTAATACTAAAAATCAATGGATTATTATAATATAATGGGTCAAGTCCGGGTAGGTGGATCCGCCCATGGAACCGGGAACCGGACCGGTACCCACCGGTTCCCTCAAGAACCATCAGTTCCGGGCGGTCCCGTTCCGATTCTAGGCGGTTCGGACGAATCCCGGTTCTTTTGCACACCCCTAAGTAGAAGTGGTGGTTGGAGTGAAGAGGTTGATGCCGTAAGCAGTATTGTGAAGGAGGAGTTCCTTTAGGTAGGGGAGGAGAAAAAAAGGATTGACATCGGTGACTCATATTTGACCTAAATAAAACCCATTTTATTCGGGCTTTTCTTTTTAAAACCCATATGTGATCTATATATCTATTTTAAGATGAGTCATATATGACCCACTTTCATGAATGTGAGTGAAAATATAGGTCTCTCACCCATTTCAATAGCCCTACCTGTAATTCGTTACCATCGATCATCTTACAAATTTTCTTAGTTGTCTTGGAATATAGTAGTTGTGTTATCTTATGTATGCTAAAATCAAAAAAGTTCATTTCTTTTATGATGATTGTCGCGATCTAAATTTTCGGGTGCACCACTTAAAGTTTAGGCTAATAGACTACTAAGTCTTAAATTTAGCTCGGGCTCCTCCAAGTCCATACCAATTTACGACTTAGGTTCTCGTTTTTTAACATGCAAATGGATTTTATCTAGGAGTCGCCACTAATCAGTTTACGGTAAGTCGATTAGACATCTAAGTAAAATAATGGGAGAATTATTTTACTACTACGAATCAGAGACTATGGGTATGGGGATTTGATTACACTAGATTTCTCTAATACATTTCGGTACAATTTTTTTTATTTTCAAAAATATTTTTTTGCAGGCAACTTGGATTTATTTTAACCTAAATTACTATCATGCAAATATGGTGATCACACGGATGCTAATCCACTACTAAACATTCAAATAAATAATAAATAAATAAATAAATAAATTGCATAACACAAAGCAAGCAATCATTTTTTGGGTTTTCTTGAAATTAGAATTATTTATAAAACATGCATTTTAACTACATAATCTAATTTTACTAATAAATGAATCTAATTAAATGAACCTATTATGCAAGCTAATTAACATACACCTAATATTTTTGTATTTTTTTTATTGAAATTCGGAATTAATAAAAACCCTAATTAAACTATCTAAAATGAATAATTTTCTAATTTATTTTAGAGATTAATTTGACTTAAACCCTATCCTATCTTAGAAAACTATTTTTTAGAAAAATGAGATTATTAAAATGTGCAAACATTATTTTAAAAGTTTGTCTATATAAAAAAATCAATCCTAATTTATTACAAAAATTATCCATCTATGCAATCCTAAAATGTAATCCTAAAAATGTAATCCTAATTTACTAAAACTACATGCTCTTGCAAGATTTTGATTTATGATTTTTGATTTTTTAGTGTTTTTCCAATATAAGCAAATATCAAATAAACTAATCAAAATATTCAACAAATAATAGATTAAAATAATGGAAACAATAACTCGTTGTCTCACGGGTTAAATTAACGATTACTCTAACCTTAAATATCACGACATATAAAAATATTCAAAGTAATTAAAAATCTGATCCGAAATCTTACAAATCAAATTAATAGTTATAATAATTTAAAAATTAAAATACTATCAAAATGCCCTAAAAATTAATATAATTAAAAAAATGATACTCCGTCTTACGGATCAAATTAAATAATCACAATAATTTTGGGCAAAACTCCTGTGAATAATCACTGAAATAAAACAAAAATCAACTCCCAATATTCCAATTGGTACAATAATAGCAAAACTTACAAAAAGTAAATAAAATAAAATAACATAAAATAAATGAAAGATAAAAATAAAAAGAAAAGTAAGGGTGCGTTTGGTAACGTTTACGTTTATAAATTGTTTCGGGAACGAAATAGAAAAAAAGTGTTTGTTCAGGGAACAATTTTTGAACAAAATAACGCGTTTGGTAAATCTGTTCCATAAATATAAAAAGAATAGAAACACGTTTGGTAAATTTGTATAATTTTTTTATTTCTTTTAATTTTTAATATTCTTATTTTATTTTTCTATTTTCTTTCTTTTTTTTTTTTTTCTTTTTTCTTCCTTTGGCCGGTCGCCGGCCTCGGCCATGGCCGGCAGGCGGCCGACGAGGGCGGTGGCCTCGCCTTGGCTAGGCTAGGTCAGCCTCGCCGCGCCAGGGACCCGGTGACCCACGGCCCCACACCGTCGTCTCCCTCCACTGCATCGGCGACTGCGCTCGACACCTCCTCGCCGCCACCGTACCGGCCATTCATCGGAGCAGCCACCGCGCCCCCTGCACGCCGTGTTGCCGGACCCGCGCCCGACGGCATCGCTGACCTCTGCGTCCCCAGATTCGTCACTTGCCGCTTCGTGTTCTCCCCTCGCGACACGGACACGCACCCGAAGCCTCCGCCGACGACCTAGCGACGCCGGAGCCCCAAAGACCGCCCCTCCGCCTCACGCCCGATCGACGCATTTGCGGGTCTCGAGCCTCCGTTCGCCACCGCCATATCGATCTCACCGCGCGTGACCCACGACTTCGAGATCCGCTCGATCGTCGACCCCGCGCCAGCCCACGACTCGATCGGCCGTCCTCGCCACTCCGCTCCTCGACGTTCGCCGCTCGAGACCCCACGGCTGAGCCCCGCACCACAGCCGAAGTCCGCCGCTCGAGACGCTCGGCCTCGCCGGGGGCCAGCGACGCTCGGGCGAGGTCACCGGCCCTCGACGGCCCTCAACGGCCGGTCGTCGGCCATGGCCGAGACCGGCGACCGGCCAAAGAAAAAAGAAAGAAAAAAGAAGAAAAAAAAAGAGAGAAGTGTTTCTAAAATGTGTTCTAGAAACAAGAAATAACTTTTTTTTTTGTTTCTTATTTCTGTTCCAGATGTGTTTCTGGGAACAAAAAAAACAATTTTGGAACAAAAACGCACCCAAACGCGTTTCTGTTCCTTTTTTGTTCCCAGGAACAAAAAAACAGAAAAGTTGTTTAAAAACAAAAAAAGAAACGAAAACAAACGGGCCCTAAGCAACCTAAGGAAAGGGAGGCAGCAGGTTGGTCGGCGCCGGGTGGAGAATGACCGGCGTCGGAGCTTCGGTGAGGGCTGGCAGGTAGCGATGGTGAGGAGCGTCGCGGGTAGTGGTGCCACAGCAGCTGGCACAGAGTTGCTGCAGAATCGTCGCACGGAGGAGGGGGCGTCGAACACCGGGCGATCGCGGAGCAACGCGGGCTACTGGCGCGGGCGACGGGGGTGACGAGCGGCATCGGGCACTGGGTCGCCGGAAGGAGGACGGCGACGGGTGAACAGGTGGCGCTCGGGCGACAGCGGCGGAGGCGTGCGGCGCTCGAGCAGTTCGCTGGTGCAGGGCTTGCTGGCGTCGGCAGAGGAGTAGAGAGAGCTCGTGGGTCGCCGGCGGAGTCTGGAACTCGAGGATGGTGGCGCAGGCGCTCAATCGTTGGGCGCGGTCAGCAGCAGTGGCGCCGGTGACAGGTGGCGAGGCGGTGGCGTTGGTCTCCGGGCGAAGGGTTGCTATCCCAGCTCGGGAGACGGACAGCGGGAGGGTTGCGGGGCGCAGCGGCCGGCGGGCGGAGAGGCAAGCGCGGGCTGGCCGGCGTCGGTGGCGGAGTGCGGCCCGGGGCTGGGTGCGACAGCGGGGGCAGCGCGAGCACGCGGGGAGGAAGGCGGCGAGACGCGGCGGGGCTGGTGGCTCGGTTGCCGATGTTGGATGGCGCTGGCACGGTGGTGGAGCTCGGTCACGGCGGCCTGGGCAACAACGAACAGAGGGGGTGTCGGGTGGCTTCCCAGAAGGAGACGATGAACAGTCCCCTTTTCTCTTTTTCTTTCTCTTTTTTCTCTGCTACACGTCGAGAAAATATTGGGTACCCTAACAGTGCCACGCAATCCGTGCTCTGAACCATTCAGAGAGTGACACCTGGACAAGTGTCAGTCCACGTGGTCCACTTCTCCGTTTCAAACCAACGGCGCGGGAAGTTCTCTCTCTCCTCTCTCTAGCATAAGCCCTCTGATGCTCTCTCTCTCCTCTGCAGATCGTCTCTCTCCTCTCTGTCTCTCTCCCCTCCGCCTCTGCTGGTTGCTTCCATCGTCCCCCACTGACGCCGACGCCGCCGACGCTCCTCCGCCTCCGTCTTGCGACCTCCGCTCTGCTCTCTCTCCCCCCTCCGCAAAGTCGTGCCTCCCTTCCAGCAAAACGCGACGCCGACGGCCCTCCGCCGGTTGCCTCCGTCGCCCTCGACTCCGACGCCGACGCAGCCTCCGCCTCCTCCCCTGGACCCGACTCTGACGCCGACTTTCCTTCGCCTCTCTTCCAGCAAACCACGGCTCCGACGCCCCTCCGCCGGTTGCCTCCGTCGGCGTTGGAGTCCGTCGCCCCCGAATCCAACGCCGACGCCTCCGCCTCGGCCTCCGCCTACGTGCCCGACGCCGACGCCAACACCAACGCCGACGCCAACGCCCCTTCGCCTCCCTCTCGCGACCTCCGCTCCGCCCTCTCCCTCTTTCCTCTGCAGAGCGCCTAACCCCGACGCCGACGAACCCCTGCTCGCGTTTTGGCCTCCCTCTCCGCGAGCGAAGGTCGCTTTGCTCGCTCTTTCTCTTTCCTCCGCGAAGCGCCCCTTGCTCCTGAACGCGGACGCCGCCAACGCCGTCGCCTTCCCAAGCCCCACCGATAGGCATCCCATTGGCGACTCCCGTACGTCCCAAGGTTCGTTTTTTTTTTTTTTTTTTTGGATTCTACTTGGTAGAATTCGGTGCCATGTTAATACTCTATGGCTTTTCTTCTGGGATATTTGGGGTTGTGTGGATAAAAGCGGTTAGTGCATGATATTAGAAGAGCATCGACTAGGCGATGTAGTGACAGAAAATGCTCAACAAATTCATATCTATGTATGTGTTCTCAGTTAAGTTTTTCTCTATGCATGCCATCCTTTCTATCTGATTCTGGAATTAAACTTTTTATATCAGGATGTTCGTGAATTACGTGAAGAGACTTCGAATTAAGAGGACTTCCGAGGCTAATGGACTTGGTACCTGAATTACGAGTCAATTTTCGAGACTTGATCATGTACATGGTTTTGTATGATCATGATATTTAAAGCATTGTTGAGGATGAGTGCTAACCTTAAGCTGGGTAGCTCGAAGCTATCCAAGTCCCCTGTAGAGCATGGTTGCGAACTTTTGAGTGAACGGTGTGTATAGCTTGCCCATTATACGGTTGTGGAAATGAAAAGACTGGATAAATGGAGCATTTTGAAAATCATGGTTGCTCCTCTTGGTGTCCCTTTTCTTTATCTTTTTGTTGAGGTGACACTACCCTTTCCCAACTTTTGTCACTGCCGGTTAAATCAAACTTTGGAATGTCCTATGTATGTTGTGTGTACATATATTCTTGCAACTTATTTATTGTTGATATGTGAGAGAGAGATGGACACTATTCTTTCTTGTGGATTGTTTATTGGTTCTCCATATTCTCTGCAAAGAAATGAGATTTCATATTAAGAGTCTTTCTGATCAAGCCCACTTGAATTGCTTATCAAATTGGAATTTTGAATGGCATGAGATTTGGCATGTAAAAGGCCGCAAGTCTAGTATTGAGGTTGAAAACTGAGGTTTTCATTTTCTTTGGAACTGAGGATTTTCTGTTTCCTCTTAACATTGATCTTTATTCATTGCTGCAACTTTCAGCATATCCATAGGTCGAGAAGGAGGAAATGCATCAGATATCCCTATTGATATATCGTTTTGAACAATATGAGACAATTTGTGAAGTATGGTCGACTGAAACAATTTGCTTTACGGGTAACAAAACTGCTCTGTAAGATTTGTTCAAGGAGGAAAGGATATTATATCATGTCAATGTCTAACAAATATTGCTTGCGAGGCACTAGCAAGCACACTTGATGAAGAGGAACTTGCTGACCTCAAGGATCAATTTGCTGCAATTGATGTAGATAAAAATGGTTCTATTAGTCTTGAAGAAATGAAAGAGGTATCCATTTCTTTCTCATTACACATTCACTCTGATGAATATTTTAATTACATCATGATCATGAGTGTTGTATGCATGCAGGCCCTTGCTCAGGATCTTCCCTGGAAGATGAAGGAACCACATGTGTGACATCCCGATTTTTCCGATTCTATTTTCAATAAATTGAGACGGGCATTTCGTTGGCACGCATATGGTTCTTTTCCTTGAGTCGGCCACTCATGTGAAAACTAGTCTATCGGGTGAAGTCGTTAAGAAATTCTAATGCATCAGACTTGAGAATTTGGCCAGGAAGCGACCTTTCGACCGAGCTAATCTGCAAGGGTCATTACGACACAAATAAAAATCGATTAGAGACCGGAGATAGGTCGACTCGACAGAGGCATGTGATCGAGTGTGGGTGATTCCACCGGATCACACAATTCTTGTCGATCGGCACTGGACCGACTTTTCTATCGATTGGGTACCCTGTGTTCGTATTTGAAACCTTGAGATTACCCCGACAACCAAAAGTCGCCAATGTTTCAAAGATGTACATTGTGGCTTGAGATGATCAAACACGGGTCAAATGCGTGAAAATTTCTAAAGGCTACCCGGTAAATTGGGCCGCACTAGTATCGTGCCAAAGTGAAATTAACCGTGGAATGGAGATTGAATTCAGAAATTGGAAGTCTGGGTGTGTCACAAATCATTTTTAAGAATATTAACTTATCTTTGGAAGATTTTTCATGCAATCAGAGTTCTTTGGCAAATTAAATCCGAAAATGGCTAATTTGGCTCGAGAAATAGTAGGCTCGTCTTTGGTCGTGCTTTTGGGACTTAAGTTGGTTCTATGGACAAGTGAAGACATGAATTGAAGTGTGGTGACATTGAATTTATTTTATGGACTTCAATTTGATTCAATTGGAAGAGAATTGATGAGAATTGAAGAAATTGGATGTACAAAGTTTCATGCCCCGGCGGAAAAATAAAATGCACCCATTGGAAGAGGTTGTGGGGAATTAAGTTAGTGGAGTATGACATCACTTGGTGATGTCATGGTGTGGGGGCAAGAGAGCATAAGATCATGACAAGTGGAGGGTAGGGTTTTACTCTTCAAAAGGTGGGATGTCACCTCCAACCCATCTCCATCATCTTCAACCTTGGGCTTCTTGGAAATAGGGAGGAGAGAGAGAGAGGAGTTCGGCCGGACCAGCCAAGCGACCGCCCGGACGCTGCCCCTTCGCCGCTCGACGCCACCAGCTTCGCCGGAGAAGCTCACCGCTGGCGTCGTCCGTGCGCGTCGCCCGCGCACCGCAGCCTTCGTCGTCGCACCGCCTCGCCGCCTCCGGCTTTCGTTCGTGTGGCCCCGAGCTCGCCCCTCCCGTCAGGCTGCTGCCCGCCGCCGCCGTTTAGTCACCGGAGCAGCCGAAGCCGTCGAAGCCCGGGGCCGCCGTCGTCGCCGTCGTATCGCGCTCCGCCGCCGCCGCGCTCGCCGCGCTTGGCCGGCATCCCGAGCTGCTGTTCAGCTCGCGCAAGAGCTACTGGAGCTCGTCCCCGCTGCCGTGAGGCCTCGCTTGGCCGTCGTCCGGCCCGTTCAAGCTCCGTCGGTCCTCCTCCGCCGTCCCTCCGCCCGAATCGCCGCCGGACAGCCCCATCTCCACCCGCGAACAGCAGCCGAGAAAATGGGTATGGCAGCCCGTGTTTGGCCCGTTTTGGCCGCCTTCCTGAGCCCGGATGCTCGGCCCGCTTTGAGGAAAGTCGATCCTCGCGTCGTCCCCGTCGTTTTGGTCCGTTTGGCTCGCTAATCCGATGAGTTTAGCTCACTAAACCTTGATTAGACGGTTAATGATGCTTTATGGGTGCTTAGTTTATGTTAAGTGTTATTAGGTGGTTAATTTAATTTATTTAAGTGTAGATTATATTAAGGTGTTTGATTAACTTAAATTGTGTTTAATTTAAGGTTAAATGAGTGTTTATATTAGTATAAACCTTGATGTGACATAAAGGAATTTACTTTTGATTTATTTAAATATCTCGAAATTATTGAATAATTAAATAATATTTTAATATTCGAAATTATTAAAATATTATTATTTAATTATTTTCGGAATAAATTAAATTATTTATTAAATTCAGAAAATTTTGTCGAGACCTTAAATTCTCAGAATTTCGTGCTTGGTCCATTTCTTTGTGTAGTCAGATTTTGAAATTGACAACTGGATTTTATAAATTAAGTGTGGATCGTGAAAGACATGGATATTATTATTTAATTAATTTTCGGAATAAATTTAATTATTTAATAAATTCTGAAAATTATTTTGGAACCTTATTCTCCCATAATTTCGTCTTTGATCATTGCTGTGTATTTAGAATTTGAATTTGATGATTGATTGTGGCAAATGGAGTGTGATTGTGATAAATAGAGATTCTTTATAAAATCCTAAGTGTAGAAATTGATGGGAGATTGGCTGTGATTGACCACCTAGGAAAGGTCGTGCCCAGTGAGGCCGTGATGTACCACCTAGGAAAGGTCGTGCCTAGTGAGGCCGTGATTAACCACCTATTATAGGTCGTGCCCAGTGAGGCCGTGATGAACCACCTATGAGAGGTCGTGCCTAATAGGGCCGTGATGAACCACCTATGAGAGGTCGTGCCCAGTGAGGCCGTGATGAACCACCTATGAGAGGTCGTGCCCAGTGAGGCTGTGATGTACCACCTAAGAGAGGTCGTGCCTAGTAAGGCCGTGATTGACCACCTATTAGAGGTCGTGCCCAGTGAGGCCGTGATGGACCACCTAATTAAAGGTCGTGCCGAGTGGGGCCGTGATTGCCACTGTTTGTTAAACATTTCTATAGGGCCAGGATTAAGAGCAATGATTGATTTGCTAGAATGACATGTAATCGGCCGAGTCGATTGATCGCTGAAACGATCTAAGTGGTTGAATTGTTTTGATAATGTGATTGTGCCACTGTTGTTTGGTTATCATAATTGTATGTGGTTGAATTATATAAATTGTGCTAACCTGCAGATGAAGGCTGAGGCGAGGTAAGTCTTCTGTGTGATGTGGCTAGGCCACCCGGGGCGTATTTTCTTTCTAATAGAGGTTTAGGGGGTTGAACTTGCTGAGACATCGTCTCATCCCGGTTGTGGGATTAAAATTCAGGTCCCTGGTGGACGGAGCAACCAGATAGCTTTGGTTGGCTTTGAGGAGTTGCAGACGTGAAGTAATAAGATTGGAGAACGTGTCCGACTTGTAGGTCGTAGGACAATTCCTTTTTAAGAGCCGGTCTTGTGTAGACTGTTGGCCGTAGACTTCTGTTTGTAATTCTGTTGAATAATGAAAGTGTTATGTTGTGGTTTTGTTTCCTGCTTTTCTATCCCGTATTTTATTGTCAGGGGTTTTATAATACGTTCCGCTTGCGCATTAATAAATGAATGGGGTCGGCGACACTACCTGGGAATGTCGCATTTGATCGACCGCAGTGGGATGTTGGCGCGCTCGAGGTTCGGGGCGTGACAACATGTCTTAGAGATTCTTCAAGCGGTAACTTTTATCTTTACCTTTGTTATGGCCTTGTTTTCTCCTTGTGTATTAGCAATTGAGATTTGTTTTTCTGGTGGGTTTTGTGGAATACCATTTCTGTCAGTTTCACTTTCTTCTTTTATTGTTTTGGTGATTCTCTTTTGTTCATATTCGATGCTTGTAGCTTCCATTTAGTTCTTGCTTCATGTTCCATCATTTTGAAAACTTGCTTGTGTTGTTAGCCAAGAAATGTTGGACTGATTTTTTCGTTCATAAGATGAGCTGCTGCTGAGATTATAGATTTTGCACAAACATGTGAGTCCTGAATGGTGCATAAGAATCTCTTTTATTTTTCCTTCATGTAGATCAATAGCAACACGGATGAGCTAAGTGGATTTTTCTGAGTTTGTTGCAGCTACTCTTCATGTGCATCGAATGGAGGAACATGACTCAGGGAAGTGGCAGCTGCGGTCACAGGCCGCTTTTTGAAAAATTTGACATTGATTGTGATGGTTATATAACCCCAGAAGAACTTCGACTGGTAATTTTGACTATCTTCATTTATTCATCCCTTCCACATTCATTTGCCCTCTAGTTCTCATTTGTGTCACTATGGGTATGGGTAGAGTGAAAATTAAATTACGTAGACAGGGCTAAATGTATTTTTGTAATTTGTAACTGAATTTTGACCCTGTCTCTTGGGAGCTTGAAGTTTGTTTCTCGCAAAATTGCCCAAAAGTTGGGATAAGTCGTCTGTCTTTTTGCATATTGGGCACAAAATAGTAGCATAGCTACTTTCTGTTGCAGCTTCACATAAAGAAACTGTTCAGCTTGTGACCTTGATAATTTGGTTATTGTCTCATCTGAAAATACTAGCCGAATGTATTGCCTCTTGTTGTAAATTCTGCACAAAGTAGTGGCGCAGGTTTTTATGTTGCTTGGTACAAAGAAATGGTTAAGCATGTTAACGTGTAACCTTGACATGATGCTCCCATGCCCTTTTCAGCAGACAGGTTTGAAAGGCTCCCTCGGTCCTCTGCTAGAGGAAGCCGACGTCGACAAAGATGGGAAAATAAGTTTATCGGAGTTCAGAAGGCTGTTAAGAACTGCAAGCATGGACTCTCAAAACTTGCCGAGCCCATCTGGTTATTGGAATTTGAGGAAGATATAGATCCATTCTGGAGCTTTTGGGTGTTAAAAAGAGAGGAGGGAGCACGAGACGGGTTACGTATTTTGGTTACTCAAGATATACCGAGCCAACCATGATGACCGCCTCTGTACTCCGCTCCATTGCCAGTGGAAATCTCTGTACAAAAGTTAGTATTAAGGGATTTTGCATGGCACCCCAAGTTAGTCGAGAAGTGCTTGAGGATGAAGGTTTGGAGAGATTGCTGGCTGTGGTCGTTTACTTGGTGAGAGGGAAGGGCTATACGGGCGTACGTCTTCTAATGAGTGTGGGATGTGTAGGCTGCGAGTGTATATTTAACGCCCTCGAATTTGGGGGCCTGTTCTATTACAGAATGGGCAATGCTTTTTTACTTGTAAGGCCTTCTCTTTTCCCAATTTTTTTGGCATCGCAAATGAATTAAGTGTAAACAATTTTCAGTCTCTCTCAGAGATGGGCAATGCACCTGCTTCTTCTGTGAAGGATTTAGAGATGTATGCTGAGCAGCCATTAATGAAAATAAATTGATCATATTATTTAGGGTGACGCTTCTTGGTTTCAAGAGCCATTCATCATCGCGTTGAATGGCCAATAGAATAGCGAATGGAGGAGGTGATGCGCAGAACATAAAGAATTCGCCTTTTTCTGCTCCGGTCAATGATGTTGGGAATACCCAAAAGCGTATGCTAGCTTGCATCTCCATCGGTACACTGATTCGTTACCTCTTGACGACAGCATCTCTGGAGACTTTTTTTATCTAATAACCACCAGGGCATCACAAATACACGATGCGAATGACTCATGCAGGAGTACAACCTGGCTTATGCCTCATGGCAGGTCAAAAGTCGCAAGATAGTTTGGATGCAAAATCTGAGCTCCAATCAATTAGGTCATGGTTGCTGGAGCTAAACCCTTAAAAAAGTAATGAATGTGCCCTTCATCGTTCAAGTTTCAGGCATATGCTCTGAAATCTGTATAAACTAAAAAAATTCCCTGGAAGTTAAAGCAAACGCAACATAATATACAACTGACCAGCCTCGGTTAACTAGGGTACAAACTACGAAAGGACTAGAAAATGAGTTAGGCCTGTAACAGGAAAAGAAAATTGTGGCATTAAGATTTTCTGGACTTAACACTTCATCTACTGGACTTTGGGTTGTCACTAAAAGCCTGATATGAGGAAAGCTTGCTCGACGAGCTCCCATCAGTAAAATACTTATCTCCTTCCTCTGGGTCTGCTTGCCCTTCTTTTCTCCGGAGGTCAAGTCCTGCATAATATTTACTGTTATGCATATTGTGCCAATTTACAGAGTAGATCTAGCTCTGGTTCAGAATATAAAAAAAAACCTGCTGTGATGATGTTCCAGGCATCTTAAGTTCAAGGTCTGTTGCCACGTCATTTGAATCTTCGTCTTGCTCGGCAATGCTGCCCCTTTGATGATCTGAAGACCTGCTTTTGGAGTCTTTTTTATTTGACACGTGAGAACTGGAAGCATATTGGGTTGACTGCTGTTCAAATGTGGGATTGGCAGGCATTGAATTTGGGATAAAGGTTAGAACACGGAGCGGGAATAGCACTTGCATTCTGATTTCCAAAGAAAGCGAAAGGCTGAAGTTGTGAGTGCATGGGTATTGGACCTGGAGTGACGGGTATTGGAACTGGATATGACTAGGCTGGACACATGACGACGGATGGATCCATGGCAGCCCAAGGGTACATAACCCTCATCCTTTGCTGGTACTGGACATTAAGATTTTCAACTTCAGATTTCTCTTCTCTGAGCTCATTCTTCTCCTGCATCAGCTGGTTGTATTGCAAAGTTACTATTAGCATCAAGGCAAACAATGGACATTAGAACCTCAGGATACTGGATGAAGATAAAATCACCTCACGAGATTCTTCAATAAGAGCTGCACATTCAGCTTTCAATTTGTTAACTTCCGTGGTTAAATCCTTCAGCACCTGGATTGTGTCCGTAAGAATGGTTGCCTTGTCATTCTTAGGTCAATCAGGATCTATAGTTCATATAGGAAAGGCAAAGCAGTTGTTCAAAAGTCTAGCATGAACAAAAGGCAGCTCTAATTACAGAGAAACGGCGCATGCTAAATAATATAACCACAGCATTTATGTCCCTGCAGTAGCAAACCAATGCAATGATTTTGTATAATGCCTCCTTCCCAAATACCCTTTTGATGAGACTTCGATTTTGTTTCTCCACGGTTCATCTGGATCAAATTAAGAAGCCATGGGTGGAACATCTTTTAGCCTCTGAGAGAAGAAGGTTTGTCTTTGAACATCTTCTGGCTAAGCGCGTTCAGCATCGCTCTCGACTACTGGCGTGAAGCCATTTTCCAGTCCATGACCGTTTTCATCATGGCCTTGAATTCATCATAACTGATTCGACTGTCCTGGAATACATCCATCACAGAATGAGCACTCTATTTCGTATATGAACGAGATATACACAGATTCCAAATTGCAGGTTGTTCTAGTTATGTATTACCTTATCTAGATCAGCATCGAAAATGATGTCTTCAATAAATTTTTCGTTGTTTGGACCAAGATTGTCATCTATCAAAGCTTCTTTCAACTCATCGAATTCAATATATCCGCTTCAATTCTTGTCAAAGAATTCAAAAGCTCGAGTAAGGTGGTCATCGTTGCCAATCCTTCTCAAGTGGACTGACATAGTCACAAACTCCTTTAAGTTCAGTGTTCCGCTTTCATCTTCATCAGCCTGTTCTCATATAAGTTGGAGTTCTATTTTTAGATGCTAATACAAGAAATTGTGACTCATCAAATTATTAGAAACCCACTTGATTTTACAAGAAGTTCTATCAATTATGTGAAATGGTGACACAACCTCATGATCAAATCTTTGACTAACTGATGAAAAATATATTTCTGTATTATGTAATCCATCCTTAATCTTCCAAATGCCTTGCAATTTAAGCAAAATCATGCACTTCACAGCATACAATGCGTCGACATGGAAGAAGAAAACATAAACCATGTCCAAAACAAAATGTGCTAAGCTGTTGAATAGGTGATCTTACTGTATCCATCAGCATCTGCACATCAGGATCAGCAACTTGCTGTCCATATTTGTGCAGGCCATGTTTCAACTCTTCAAATGTCAGATCTCCATTTTTATTGGTGTCCATCACGTCGAACAGCTCTTTCATATGATCCACTTGCTCATCAGGCGAATTGTCTACTACTACCTACATTAACAATGCGGGAAACACAATTCGAGTTAGCACTCATGCAACTCTATAGACTAAAAAGGCCATGTTAGCACGGGACCTTGCTGGTTCTGTATCCAACCGACCTAATTAAGCAACACCATTAAATTTTGGGACTTGTATTGTTGAAAACTTGCTCACTCCTTTTTCTTTTTGGGTACTGTTTCACCATTGTAATGATAATCTATAAGACATTATCTCAAACTCAAGACAGTTGCAAGTAATTCTCGGCAACATCATTTATTGCTGCAGTTGTAGTATTCAATAGATACTATGTGATGCTGCAATTGTATCGCTGCACATTTAATAAGCCACATCAATTAAGACAAACAATATTAAAATAAACCACATAGACAACTACCTCAAATTTTCAACAAGTAAAAAGTTTGTGCCAGGCTAATGAAAAATATGTTGAAAATTGAGTCACCTTTAGTGCATTTTACCCTAGGCTTAAAAATGCGAAAGTCTGAATAGAGAAGCAGTTGGAAGAAAATGTGTCTTACAAAGAGGCAAAGGACAAAAAAATTGATGAGATTACACACATTTTAAAGGAAAGATGTAACAAGTGAAAAGCGAGAGCCATTTGTTCATGTGCTTGACGAAAAGTTCACAAGAAATTTGACTAATTCCCTTTACGGCAAAACCAAAAAAGAGAATGAGAAAACAAGAAAAATGGACACTAAAGTCAGATACAAAGCATGAGCAGAGGAGCAGAAAACGCTTAGCAATAAAAGAAATGCAACCATTTAATTCAATTCCAGGGTGTTCATGAATCTAGATACACCCACCAACTATTCCAAGAGATCTCAAGTAATATCAGCTTCCCCATGTGTTTAGTTCATCGAAAGAGTCACATTAGTTCGGTGTCTACTCTTCCTATAATTTTTCTTGACAAACAGCATCTAAGATTAACTAGCTTTCAACAAACAGAAATGCCGTGACTCCCAACTTGTCCAACTTCAACAAGATCAAAATTTTCAGCAAAACCCACTTTCTTGCTCGTTCCCCACCAATGCTCATAGCTCATGCGAACCTGCTTTCATTCAAAAATCATACCATTCGCCATATACGGGACGTGGGGTCGACCACTCCCGCGTTAATCTCTCACAATTCAGGCGAAACCTCATGGCCCGATTCCTTTCTTTTACTTGTGTAACATCCCCACCACTTCCTGAAACCAAACGACGAGGGAAAAAACGAAAGCAGAGAAGGGATGATGACATACCGAGAGAGGACAAAGGAGGCGGTTCGGTGTTGGGGTGATTATTGTAGGCACATTTCTTCTCGCCCGGAAGTCCGCAATGACGGAACAGCGATTGCCCCCGGGAAAATCTTGAAACCCCCTGACACAAGCGATTCAACAGCTCGGTGGAGTGAAGCAGCGAGATTACGTCGGGCTTCGACTTGACGGGTTGGCCTAAGATCATGTATCCAGAAGTGGGCTCATCTTCGAATTTGCCAAGAACGGAAAAACCGGACAAGGGTAGAGAGAGACAGCCGCAGTTTCACTTCTCGCGTTGCTGCGCTTAGAATCAGAAGCAATAAACCAGTGAACTTCTAATCGCAGATTTAGGTCAAGCTTTCTCCCCCAAAACAAAGATGCGAACATAAAACCTCGGAAATAAAATCGAACCCGACTCGCAGATTTAGGGCTTCTCAAGCGATCGCTTTCGAGGGGGCGGAGTGATTGCTTCTGGTCGCGAGTCGGGGACGAGAGAGGCGAGCGAAATCGGCCGTCGGGAGAGAGCGTGATTTAGGAAGAAGTGCGCCGAGAGAATGGAGCCCTGCGAGATGAGGCCGTCGAGTGGAGAGAGAAAGGCCGTCGTTGGGAAGGAGCGACGGTCGTCGGAGGAATCGCTAGACCGGAAGGAGCGTCGGAGGAGGAAGGGAGAGCAAAGAGGAGAGAGAATGCCCTTTTCAATTTTTTAAATGCCCGCGCGTTGGTTTAATTTGGAACGACGTCGGAGAGAGGGGAGCCGACGTGGACCTGACATCGGACAGGTGTCGATCCGTGAATGGATCAGAGCACGAATTGCGTGGCACTGTTAGGTTACCCAATATTTTCTCACTGCACGTCCCCCCCTCTCTCTCTCTCTTCACGTATTCGTCTCCCTTGCTTCGCTGACTTTTGCCTTTTCTTCTCAAAAAGCTTTTTCCTCATTCTTCTTTTGTGCAAATTTTCAAAGAAACGAAGGGAAAAGAAGCACCCCCCGAAGGAAGAACATTTTTTTGAATTTTTCTTGTCGATTTTTCTGAATTCGCCCCCTTGGTCACGAAAATGGTGACTCTTTTTATAGTGATTTCCAGATTGCCGTTTTTTATAGCAATTTTCGAATTTCCATCTTCTATTGCATTAAATCAAGTCTGCAAATTGGAGCGTGATTTCGCAATCAGCTCGATTTTACTTCAATTTCTTCCATTTTATAAAAATTCTTGCCAATATTCACCTAATTTTTAAATTACTTCTGCATTTATCAAAATCTGAATATTCATCGAATTTCAAACTTTCATGCATAATCAATCAAATCAATTGTCCCCCCTTTTTTTTTTCATTGTATTTGTTTTGATGCATTTTTTTGTTTTTTTAGAGGTTAAAATTAATCCTTAATTTTTATGCAAAAAATTAATGACCGGGTTGCCAAAATTTATATGTCAACAATGATGGAATTGCTCCATTTTTTTCTCAACCATCTAAACGACCATTTCTTCCTTTTGGAAAAATATTTAGTTATTTATGTTGTTTTTGTTACCATGGCTTTTCAAATACTGATTAATAAGTTGAAGTGAGCTCTATTGCGCCTGTTTTGTAAATTTTATACTGTGGTCGGAGATTTGTTCTAGTTTTGAAAGGCCTTTTGGTGATACTGAGAGTCGAGTTCTTTTGACTTTATTTTCCTAATTTTCAAACGAACGAAGAACATCAACAACGCCAATTTTCTTCCGTTTCCCGAAAGGCAAAGTGGAAATCCCCCTTCCTTCAAGTTATATAACCCGGGGGTCAATGCACGACACGCGTCCTCTCTACCTATATAAAACGAGAAAATATTAGGTACGTGAGACATTCTAGCCTGACAAACAAAAAGGCGCTCGGAGCACGACACGTGTCCTCGTGTCAGGTGCCATTTTGAAAAAATTTCGGACTGACTGACTGAGGGTTTCTTCTTTCTTCCGAGTCTCTTTCTTCGCATTTCGCGCGGGAGGACTTGGTCCGTCTCTCTCCCCATTCTCCTCTCTCTCCTCTCTATCTCTCTCCCCTCCGCCTCTGCTGGTTGCTTCCATCGCCCCCCACCCGACGCCGACGCCGCCGACGCTCCTCCGCCTCCCTCTCACAACGTTCGCTCTGCTCTCTCTCTCCCCCTCCGCGAAGTCGTGCCTCTCTTCCAGCGAAACGACGAGCTCGACGGCGCCGGCGACAACGACGAAGCAGAAGACGGAGACGAAGAAGCAGAAGCGCGCGCGCTCGGGGTTCTGGATATGGCTCGTCGCGTCGGTCGTGTTCCGGCTCGCCCTCGTTTACCTCCTCAGGAACCTCCGCCTGTCCACCCACCCCGAGGTCGCCACCCCTCTCACCAGCATTCGCCGCCGTAACGCGCTTTGTCTTCGCTCCGTCGATCGATTCCGATCCCCGATCCCCGCCCCCTCCTCCCTTGAAATCTTGGAGGTTCATTTTCTGTTACGATTTCTGGTTTTTCTTGTTTGTGCCGCCTGCAGTTGGCAAAGGCTACTGGTTGAAGCAGTAGGCAATGTCTCCCTACGCAGGTTCGGCTCCGTTTGATCTCTGGTGTGTCGCTGTTTGATGCTTTGATCCCTTCCACAGGTTCCATGTATGACGATTCTCCTTTGCTGTTGCTCGTTCTCAGACCTCTCACTGTCAAAAGATAACTACCGGAGTATAAGCATTATCAAAGCGGAGGCTGTGGCTTGTGCGAAATGTTGTTTTTGATTCCAGAAATTGAATTTCCGGTAATTGGTATATGCTGTCATAGTTGAAACTTGGATCCACTTTCAGTCGAATCCAACCATGTTTTTCTGTACATGTCTCAATTATATCTCCTTTGCCTGTGCTTGTGCATATGCATCGTCTTTTGACCCATTATAAAAGGCCTCGGGTAGGGCAATGTCACGCCCCGAACCTCGAGCGCGCGCACATCCCACTACGGTCGATCAAAAATGCGACGTCCCAGGATATGTCGCCGACCCATTCTCTTTATTACGCATGCGGAAGCGAAACAAATCCCCTGACAACATTTAACTTGGGATAGAAAAGCAGGCAATCAATCACAATACCAAACACTCATTTACAAACACAAAGGGGGTTTAAATACAACACTGGACTTTCTACAAAATAGACCAGCTCAACAAAAGGGGAAAACTATCCTACAACCAACTAGCAGGACACGCTCTCCAACCCTTATGACTTCACATCTGCAACTCCTCAAGGCCAACTCAAGCTATCCGGCCGCTCCGTCCACCAGGGACCTGAAATTTTAATCCCACAATCGGGATGAGACGATGTCTCAGCAAGTTCAACCCCCTAAACCCCTATTAGAAAGAAAATACGCCCCGGGTGGCCTAGCCACATCACACAGAGGACTTACCTCGCCCCAGCCTTTATCTGCAGGTTAGCACAATTTATTTAATTCAACCACGTACAATTATGATAACCAAACAACCATGGCACAATCACATCATCAAACCATTCAACCACTTGGATCGTCTCAGCGATCAATCGACTCGCCGATTACATGTCATTCTAGAAATCAATCATTGCTCTCAACTACGGCCCTACTCGGAAATTTTGAATCAGTGGCATCACGGCCCCCACTCGGGCGCGACCTTTAACAGTGGTGGCATTCACGGCCCCAGGCGCGACCTCTAATAGGTGGCATATCACGGCCTCATCGGGCACGACCTCTCATAGGTGGTTTATCACGGCCTCACTGGGCACGACCTCTCATAGGTGGTATTTCACGGCCTCATCGGGCACGACCTCTCGTAGGTGGTATTTTACGGCCTCATCGGGCACGACCTCTCGTAGGTGGTATTTCACGGCCTCATCGGGCACGACCTCGTAGGTGGTATTTCACGGCCTCATCGGGCACGACCTCTCGTAGGTGGTTTTCACGGCCTCATCGGGCACGACCTTCCTAGGTGGTATTTCACGGCCTCATCGGGCACGACCTTTCCTAGATGGTATTTCATGGCCTCATTTGGGCACGACCTCTAATAGGTGGTCAATCACTTGGCAGCCAATCTCCTATCAATTTCTACACTTAGGATTTCATAAAGAATCCCTATAAATCGCAATCACACTCAATTCATCACAACCAATCATCAATATCAAATTCTAAATGCACAACACGATCGGCATGAAATTACTGAGAGTTTAGGGTCCGACAAAATTTTCGGAATTTATTAAATAATTAAATTTATTAGAAAATAATTAAATAATAATATTCATATTATTTTCATGATCCACGCTCAATTTATAATATCCAATCATCAATTTCAAAATCCGAATGATATCAGTAGTGGCGGCCCAAGACGAAATTCGCAAAGAAAGTCCAAAAATAATTTTTCTGATTTTTTTAAATAATAATATTTTAATAATTTCGGATTATAATATAATATAATATTTTCCAGAATTTCGAAGCACTTAATAATTCAAAACTAAAATCATTTTGTGTCACATCAAGGCTTAACTTTAAATAAACTCTCTTAACATTTAATTAAACATACTTTAGATTAAACAAACATCTTAATCTAAATCATAATTAAATCAACTAAATTAACAACCTAAGCTTAATCAACTTAAAAGCTAAGCACACCTAAAGCATAATTAACCCTCTAAGCGAGGTTTAGTGAGCTAAACTCACCGGATTAGCCGAGCCGGACCAAAACGACGAGGGCGACGCGAGGATCGCCTTTCCTCAAAGCGGGCCGGGCATCCGGGCTCGGGAAGGCGGCCAAAACGGGCCAAACACCCGCTGCCATACCCATTTTCTGTAACTGCTGGTTGAGGCCGATGGAGGGCTGCACGGCGGCGGATCGGGCGGAGGAACGGCGTAGGAGGACTGCCGGTGGCTCGGATGGACGAGGCGGCGGCCAAGCGAGGCCTCACGGTGGCCGGAGGGAGCTCCGGCAGCTCCTGCGTGAGCTGAACAGCAGCTCGGAACGACGAGCTGGGCGAGAGGAAGGCTGGAACGACGGCCAGGACGGCGGTGACGCGCTGGAGGCGCGCGAGAGGCGGACGACGCGCGAGGGCGCGCGACGGTGGTCTGGCTGGACCGTGGGCAGCTCTGATGTCTTCAGATCTGCTGGTGCGTCGAGCTGCAGCGGAGATGGAGGAGAGAGGGCGACAGGTAGGCGAGCTGACCGGCGGAGCGGCGTGCGAGCGACACGGGGCGACGGCGACAGCGACGGCGGCGACGAGCGGGCAGGCGGAGGTCGGCCGGTCTGGCGTGCGGCTGGCTTCGTCCGGTCGAAGCTCTCCCTCCCCCTCTTTCTCTCTCCTTCAAAGTCCAAGGAAGAAGATGATGTTGATAGGTGAGAGAGAAAAACCCACTTTATGAGGGCCAATGGGCTGCTCTGGGCCACTGTCAACACACCATTTTATTTTTTCAATCAACATGACATCACCCATATGATGTCATCTTCCACTATCTCCTCTCCCACAACATTCTTCATGGGCCCATTTTATCAATTCTGTGCGTCCAATTTCTTCAATTCCTATTCATTCTCTTCGAAGTCCATTGAATAAAATTAATCCAATGTCACCACATTTCAATTACATCTTCACTTCGTCCATAACCAACTTAAGTCCCATAAGTTGAGCGACCGAAAAAGCGGCCTACTAATTTCTCGGGCCAAATTAGCTATTCTCTTATTCAATTGCTGAAAAACTTTGATTGTATGAAAAATCTTCCAAAGATGATTAATGATCCTAAAATGATTTGTGACACACCCAGGACTTCCAATTTCGAATTTGATCTCAATTTCACGGTTAATTTCACTTTGGCACGATACTTAGCGCGGCCCAACCTAGGGTAGCCTTTAAAGATTTTTACGCATTTGACATGTGGTTGATCATCTCAGCCACAATGATACATCTTGAAACACGGCGACTTTCGGTTGTCGAGGTAATCTCAATGTTTCAAATACGAACACAGGGTACCCAATCGATAGAAAAGTCGGTCAGCCGTCCGATCGACAAGAATTGTGCGATCGGTGGAATCACCCACACGATCACATCCTCTGTCGAGTCAACCTATCTCCGATCTTTAATCGATTTTAATTGTGCCGTAATGACCCTTGTAGATTAGCTCGGTCGAAAGATCGCTTCCTGGTCAAATTCTCGAGTCGTGCATTAGAAATTCTTACACGGTTTCACCCGATAGACTAGTTTTCACATGAGTGGCCGACTCAAGGAAAAGAACTATATGCGTGCCAACGAAATGCCCGTCTCAATTTATTGAAAATAGGATTGGAAAATCGGGATGTCACAGGCAAGGTGCTACCTAAGTGTGTGAATCAGTTGGCCATTTGTGTAAGTCTTCATCTGGGCAGGGCACGGCCTTCAATTGGTTGTGCATTTGCATCTCTGTTTCCTGATGGCCTGCATCCTTTTCTCCTTCTTCTTTAAATTTGGTTGCTTTAGATTGTAGTGTAATGATAGCATGCTTATATTGGACTTTTTTCCACTTAGCTTTATGCTGATGGAGATTCACTTGGACATGTATCTGGCCTTTTTGTCTGGTTGTGATTTATCCATTGATGACAATTTAAATCTAAGATATTTACCCTGCATGGCATGCCGTTCTGCATACAGAGAACTTGGCAGTTGTAGTGCTTTAATGTAGTTTTATGCCGTTTACATATATGTTCCCTGGGTATGCCATGCAGATTTTGCCACTATTTAGCAAGCATAAGGTGGTACATTTCAATAAGACAGATTCGTTTGGCAAACAATGGAATTTCACTAGATCTTCACAGGCTGAGATGTCGAGTCAACTTTCAGGCTTTAAAATTCACTCCTCAGATCGAGGCTCTGAGGAACAAATTAGTCCACCTCCTTCGAGATAAGGGGCCTTTCACGGCTTTGCATCTGAGATATGAGATGGATATGTTGGCTTTCTCTGGATGCACCCAAGGTTGTACAGCAGAAGAAGCTGAAGAGCTCAAGCGAATGAGGTTTGTCTTGACATTGGCTTGCTTTATTGTTTGCCATTGGAATAATTTTCATTTAACTTAATCAGCTGATGTTGTGCTACTTATGCCTCAAGGAAAAATCACGAGCCTTTTGAAACCTCAAGGTGCAAATTATAGGTTCTTGAACGAAGGTGTAAAATCTAGTTTAACTAGAGATGCACATTGTATTTAAGGGAAAGTCGATGAAGTTTTTGTACATTTCTCTGTACTTACTTATCTGATATTTCGCTCTAGGAAGGGATATGTTTTTTTAAGTCTTTAAGTTCATGTGACTTTACCCTGAGATGGAACTCTAATATATTCCATGGCCTATGCTACATTTTAGTCAAATCCTGTGGCTTTAGCTCTGAAGCTCTAGGTGTCGCACCTGGGCAAAAGTAAGCTTGATTGAATAAGAGGAATGTGGCATTAGATGTATTTCATCCTTTTATTTCATCAATTTATCTGTTTTTCTCATTTCTCATATGTAAAATGTGTGGCCACATGAATTGTGCTTTTCATTCAGGTATGCATTCCCCTGGTGGAGGGAGAAAGAGATTGTATCTGAGGAAAGGAGATCACAAGGTCGGTGTCCTCTGACTCCGGAAGAGACATCATTTAGTTTTACAGGCACTAGGTTTTGACAAAGACACGCAGATTTACATCGCATCTGGAGAAATCTGTGGCAGCGAACGGAGATTAGCCACATTGAGGGCTGCATTTCCACGGATTGTGAGTTAACATATTAACGTGCTGTTATATTTCTAATTCAGTGACCAACATCTTCTGATGCTAGCAGTGTTGAACTCTCTGAAGGTGAAAATCGTAATGGAGAATGTTAAAAAGTTCCATCTTCACCTTGAGGGCGTATGTAAAAATGATCCAAGAATGGTAGACAGTGTATATAAAAGGATGCTTTAGCGGCTGCTAATGCTTGGAGCATGTATTAGAACATCCATTGATGCTTTGCAATTGGCACTGGGATGAGTCCATCTCCATGTAATCTGACACTTAGTTCTTCTATCTTTTTTCACAGATTTTACTTTTATGTCAGGTTAAAAAGGAGATGCTGCTGGATCCAAAGGAGTTGCAGCAGTTCCATAATCACTCATCACAAATGGCGGCTCTAGATTTTATGGTATCAATAGCCAGCAATACTTTCATCCCCACATATGATGGAAATATGGCAAAACTTGTGGAAGGTCACTGCAGGTAAGCTGTCGACTTGATTGATGTTCTTCCATTATTTCCTTTGGAAGAACAAGACAAATAAATTAGGCCTATCCAATTTTCTTTCAAAAGGATGTGTGCAAACTGCGACATTTTTCTGTAGATATCTTGGATTTAAGAGAACCGTTCTCTTAGATCGTAAAAAGCTTGTGGTGTTACTGGATTTGTATCAGAATGGGACACTTTCACTGAATGATTTTGAAGTTGCTGTACGTCTGGCACATGAGAAGAAGATGGGACGGCCAAGTCATCGTAGAGTTATTGTCAATAAGCCCAAGGAGGAGGATTACTTCTATGCAAATCCTCTGGAGTGCCTTTGCAAGCAACGCGACTGTGATGATTTGCTAGGTCCGGGCAAGAGGAACTCCAGTGAAGTCTCTAGTTGATTGACGGCGATGATCAACTATTGTCATCTGAACATGTTCTGTACAATATGTTCACGGGCTTGGGATTCAAGTTGATCTCTACAAAAGTTGCAGTGCTCGGCATAGCTGCATTAGTTTTCCTTACATTAAGATATGAAGACACTCTTTGAGTTTGTTGCGCGAGTTGCTCTGCTTTCATCATCGTGAATGGTTTCTTGTTTGACCATGATAAGCAAATGCCCGAGAGCCTAACAAGCAGCAGCCAGCAAAGAATTCTTGTCTTCCTTCTAGGGCAACTACAAAGATAAATTCATCATTTTTTCTTGTCCATAGTTAACGATTGTAATCTGTTGAGAAGTCCCTGAAAGTGAGTGTACATATTGCCCTTTTTGTGATAACACAGAATGAAAGCTTATTTGGTTCATGTCTATAATTTTGGTTGGTTAAGGATTCATTGAGATGATGACTCGAGAGACATCTGCAAGTTCATTTCAATTTTATTTCTTAACGTCATTAGTGAGGTTTAGAGTAAGATAGTAAACAAAGTCAACTGTAGCCAAACCTAAATTTATATGGGGGTCGCAACATTCGGCGAAGCAACATTTCTTTGAGCTTCACTTTTTAACCGTTACATCGAAGTAAGAGAGCGCACCCTGCGATCACAAATTTGTAGGGACACGGTGATGCAACTTAATGTGCTCTTCAAAGAGATTTGGTCGATTTACGTACCGAACCAGTGATCGTTTCTTCTAGCAAAGCAATGCCACGAACCACGATACAAACAGAACTGCGGAAGTTTGGTTCTTTGCCTACTCAATGAAAATTGGCAGAACTAATACAAATCCCTTTAGTTTCTTTTGTTCCCTCAGAACTTCATCCAAATTGGAACTCACTCGCCAGAGTACGGTACACAAATTGTCAATCCATCTAAGCCGAGTCTGTAATGTTTAAGACTTGATACAACAGATAAATACACTGATTTTGCTTACCATCCCTTGCATACTCCGGAAGTAGGAAAAAGTTTCTACAGTTTGTTTCTTACTTTTAAAAACAACCTCAAGGCAACGGCAAGATTAAACTTGCGTACTGGCTCTATAAGGTGGGTATAGAACCCTTCTTAGGCTGGCAATAAGTTTCGCCTTCCTCGCCAACCAGACCAAGCTCCTTCAATCTCCTCTCATGGTAATACTCAAGCTTTATCCAATTGAGCTTCCTTCTCCTTGACAATACCCTCAATTTGCTGCAACACCCGCTTCTCACCTACTCTAACCCTCACGGCTATCTCAAGTTTGTAACCAAGGTTTCCTTCCTGAATTAGCTTCTCGTCCTGCAAGTCATTGCATTTGAATGGGGGAAAGCATAGAGCAATTAGGTGGGATTTGCTTCTACAGCTTTCAGGAGAAAACAAAATAACCTGATCTAAGAGTTGCCAAACTTTTTGCAGCAGACAAAAAGATGCATAGATATGTACAAATGTGATCATTGACAGAGGTATGTACAAATGTGATCATTGACAGAGGTTTTAGCGCTTCATTTTCTTAGACTTCCCTACTTTTAGTTTCACTGGGCTTAGATCGGGAAATGTGAACGCTCTGCAAATACTAGAACTGTTAAATGACTTGGCTAATTCCGACAATCTAAAACATTTTGCCACATTTGGCATTGAGACTAACAAACATGAGATTATCATACCCTTAGCTACCAAAAAAGTTTACTACCATGATTGATTTCAGGATAGAGACGACATGTTAAAGAACTCTCAGCTAGGCCATTTTAACCCTGTATGGTTCAGCGAAGTCCAACCAAACCAATTCCCCAGGAGAAACCATCCTAACAAAATTACCCAAGTGGAAATCAGAATGTTACATGTACCTGTTCAACTGTGGTGCGGTAGCCTGAAAGAGCTGATTCACAGGCATCTATGACCATCTTGCATACCAGCTCCTCGTTCACATGACTAACCGGTAATTCGAGAGTTTTCCAGATAGATTTCTTGTAGACAGGTTCCAGGAGGAATGCATCTGTTTCTTGAAGTGCCACAAGCCGCAGATATGGAAGAATTGCTGGTGGAAGAGGACAGTCCATAAAAATATCTAAGTATGCTGTCTCACCCAAATCATTGGCTGCTGCAATATCAAGCTTCTCCCGATGGAAGGGGTCCAACTCAGATATATTGAATGTAAGTGTGTATGAGTCGCAATTGGTATTTGGTTCCACAAACCCATAATAAAAAGCCAAGTCAGCATTGCTCTTCTATAATCCATACTGGATGAAAACCTGTCCCAGGATTCTGTTAGTCACAATGAATGGTCACAAATCACTGCCCTACCGGATGAGGCTTGTGCAATACCATTTCTGGGTAATCAAATGAAACTTTCTCAACCTCTGGGGATTTCTCGACAGGTAATCAATTTGTTAATTACTACAGTTCAATTAGGTTAAGATTCATTTCTCTGTGACTGACAGGGAAAAAGATATGCGGTGTGTTGAGAGTGATATCATATTCGTAATATGTCAAGTGGATCATCAATTACTGAATAAGTTCAACAGGCTTAAGAGGTTTACCTGCTCACCCTCTTTGACAGGCATTGTTGACTTCAAACAAAAAAGGAGGTCCCAAGAAAAAAGACCTGCTGGTCCATTAATCTCCTCTGCATTATCTTCTTTCGTTATGCTAGCGCTGTGGTTAATCTGATGCACGTAAATAATATGGAATTCATAAATTTTCTGGCAGACTGATTAAGCCCGAAAGAAATGCAGACAAGTTCATTATCAATTTAGAATAGGAAAGATCGATTGACTTACCAAATCCACAAGTGGAAGCATAACAAGTTGGCCCCTAAGGTGAGAGAATGCCCTTGATCTCAGCATGCTAAATGCCCAAAGAAACCCATCCAGCGTAATAGAAGATGGAAACAGCTGCTCATGCCGCGATATGATTTCTTCTTTTACTTTATGGTGTTGACTCTCTACATGCTCTTTCATCTCCCTGGTCATCCGCAATAGTAAGGTTCCTGGATGATTCCGCAAAAAAAAAAAAAAAAATAGGTTCATTCGTTGATATCCAGAGACAAGGCAATTAAACAAAGGCACATAGAGCAAGGGACGTCTGCGATGGAGAAACCACGCGGACCTTTTATCTCTGCAAGCTCTTCTTCTGACCTGCCCTGGAACCAGAAAACAGAAGCACACAACTAACCACCCCACAATCTTAGACTATCCAATAGAATTAATAACAAGTCTTAAATTTTTTATAGGATTCGCAAAGCAAACATGAAACCCACGAATACAATGTCTAGTCGGTTCGCTCCAGCAATATATCAATATAGAACCGCCACGGCGAGTTGCCCCTCATCTTCTCCCTTATCAAGAAGAGAGAGACAGCCACCCAGGGCTTCAAATCGGTGCAGCGATAGCCAATCTCTGAAGCAGCAACGGTGTCCGGGTTGATCCACAACCTCCTGGGGACCTTCACGACAACTTCATCTTGAGCAATGTCTCACCGAGCGACGAGGCAGAGGCCTTCGGGAACGTAAGCCGGGCGAACCGGGCACGTCGAAGAGACCACGCCCTCCTCGGCGAGCCACTTCCAGAAGGTCCGGACGTAAGGTGGCAATGGCGGATCGGACTCGAGGGGGTCAACATGGAGCGAGGAACGAGTAGTTGTGGAAAAGAGAGGTCTTTTGAGGGTGGTCTTGAGGGGAGACAAGTGTTTGAAGGATTTGAAATGGAATTGAGGAGGGAATGAAGGAGAGGGTGGAGAGACGGAAAAGAAGACAGTGGACATTTTTGTGTTGTGGATCGTGTGTCTGTTTTCTTGGATTATGTCCAGAACCCCGAGCGCGCGCGCTTCTGCTTCTTCGTCTCCGTCTTCTGCTTCGTCGCCGTCGCCGGCGCCGTCGAGCTCGTCGTTTCGCTGGAAGAGAGGCACGACTTCGCGGAGGGGGAGAGAGAGAGCAGAGCGGACGTCGCGAGAGGGAGGCGGAGGAGAGTCGGCGGCGTCGGCGTCGGCGTCGGGTGGGGGCGATGGAAGCAACCAGCGGAGGCGGAGGGGAGAGAGACAGAGAGGAGAGAGAGGAGAACGGGGAGAGAGACGGACCAGGTCCTCCCGCTCGAAGCGCGAAGAAAGAGACTCGGAAGAAAGAAGAAACCTCAGCCAGTCAATCCGAAATTTTTTCAAAATGGCGCCCGACACGAGGACACGTGTCGCGCTCCGAGCGCCTTCTTGTTTGCCAGGCTGGAACGTCTCACGTACCTAATATTTTCTCGAAGAAGAAGACTTCCTCCCTCGCTTTCTTTTCTTCTTTCCCACCCCTCTCTCTCTCTGCTTTTCTTGTCTTTTCCCTTGCGTGTGTCAGACTAACAAGGGAAATTTTCTCGAAAAAGAGAAGTAAGAGAGAAGAGGGGGAGAGAGTTGTGGGCAGAAACGGAGGGGAGGAGAGAGAGTAAATGAGAGAGAGACGGAGTTAACGAAGAGACAAGACGCTGACAGATGGGCCCAAATTTGCCACGTGTCGACTTTTGTATGGTGGTACATTCGCCTGCATGGAATGTTAAACCCACCCAATATTTTCTCGGTGGGCAGCGGTTGGGGGTGCATCACGCCCAAGAGCCTGAACAGGATGCTGAGCTGGCTCGGCCAGTCCCAAATCCTCGACGAATGCAAGGCGATGATTGCCAGGCTCGATCTCAACGTTGGCGGCGATTTCGGGTCTCGTGTACTCGCCCTTTCGATTTTTCCTCTCCTTTTGGCATATCATTATTTGAAAAAGATGGATAAAATCTGATTAGGCTTTGAGGCAGGCGAATCCCAGCTGGTTTCGAAGTCTCCTCATCATTGTTGGCGCATCACCCCTCTTGGAAAAAGGGGGCGAGGGAGACCAAAGCAAAACGTTTCGGTGGGACTTATGAGCATTTCAACTTCCGCAGCAGCAAAACCAAAACCTTTTCTCTTTTCTCTGGACGAGCTCCTTTAGGGAAGAAAGAAACTCATATGTGAAATAAAGCCTAGAAGAAAGGTGTCGCCTTTGGACCACTTAAGGTATGCCCACTAAAATCGTGCATTGGGTTCTTTTTCTATTTCTGTATCATTGGGAATGTTAAAGAAAATATGGGAAACATCTGTTTGCTAAACTTTTGATGGATCCGAGCAGATATTGAGGGACTTTTTTAAAGGATTTTATGAAACTATAAAGTGCAGACCGGCCGCTTCGATCTCTCCCATCCCTCTCTCTGTCTCTTCCATATGACAACAAAGTTTCACATGCACATATAACTAGCGATCTATATGTAACGAAAAGAGGAGCTGCCTAAGCTGCTTGCTGCGTGCTGAAGATAGTGCCTGGATTGCATGGGAATACATCTTTCTCACGTCAGGAACCTTGAACCTGGAAAATTCTCCCTTAAGAGTACGTAAAAAACTCTCCACAATTTGGCACTACTTGAATGCCGTACAAGTATCTCCTCTACTCTGATAAGCTTTGAGGAGACGAAGTAACAGTTCTTCGTTATCTGGGTTAAAGTCAGCTGCTTTCTCCAGTATAGCAATCTTCTTTTCTAGAGTTTGCAAGCGAGCACCTTTCTGTGGCTGCCTACTTGCTGCAAATTCTAGCCAACTTTGTCATCCTATTAAACTCCCGAGTTTTGCGAAGCACCTCATCTTGCCAACATTCCTTGACCATAAAGGTTTCAACCCCTGAACCACCATCCTTACGATACATTTGATTCAACTTTTCCGGTGGTCTTTCGGCCTCCAAAGCCCAACTGTTTTTAAGGAGCTTTCAAGTGAAAGATAACATTGAAAAAACTGAAAGCCTAATGCTACTAAGAACTAGCACTTTCAGCTTAGTCAAATGCTAAAATTATTTTTTTTTTCCAAAATTATCCCTACCGATTCTTTAAATTTTCAATTTCGTCCCTTGTTACGTATTTTATTTTATTTTTAAAGAAAAGGGGACAAAGCCCTTCGTTGTACCGGCAAAGGACAACAACTGCTAATGAACCAAATCTAATGCCAGTAGTCGTCGATTGAGGTCGCCCAAGGTGGTGAGGGTCATGCAACCTAGGCAGCGTGCAACCCAGGCAACCACCACCTGGGTCTCACGGCCTTAGGCGGCCCTCGCCTAGGTCTCACGAGGGTCGCGCGACACTGACGACCACCAACGCTAGATCTAGCTCACCGGCAGTCATAGCCCTTCGCCGGTTCGGCAAAGGATCTTGTCCCTTTTAAAAGAGAAAAATCCAAAGCCCATTGCAAAAATGTTTTCCCAAACGCGACTTGAACTCAAAGTCCATTTGTAAAGAGTTTTTAACAAACACAATTTACATTGTCCCAAATAGTTTTGGCTTTTAGCATTTATATTACACTCAAAATTCATTTGCCAAGCTAAACCAAACGCACGTTTACTGTCCCCTTGAAGTTTTGGGCTCCAACAAAGGAATGAAATCTCTTGGGAGGTAAGAAGTGGATTTCCTCGGTGCCAAAATAATACGCCAAGGCTGAATACTCTGGATACCAGTATCTTCCAGCAGATATTAGTTTACCGTCCAGGGCATTTATATCTACATCACGAACCCTTCTGCTGATACAACCTTCTAAACTCAATGCCGACTCAACCGTCTCGACAGTGGGTGCAATAATATAATGATGTTAAATAGCAAGCAACAAAGTTGAACGGACAAATAAATTGTGATTAAGACCTAAAAGTATTTTTAACTGATTAAAGGATAGTGGAGTACCATCTGCATTGCTTTCAATAAGAAAGTATATCCCCCCAAACAAGTATCACAAGTTTTAGGTTCGGCAACTTTGACTGATACTACTTCAGCAACTATTGTTGGAGGGTAGTTGATTGGAAATGGACATTGCGGCTATTCAAATGAGATGCATATATAGAGTATTTTGTTGAGAAAAACCAGGTCCAGTCAAAGCTAAAATGGAATAAACTTACGAAGTGTAGCTAGGTATCTCATTCAAGACATTTTTTCCTGCAAGATACTAGAATAAAGCATCAATCAGATAACTGTTGAAACAATTCTGATTGGCTATTCATCTAAGACATGTTGAGTATTGATAAAGATTATCTAGCCCATATCCTATTCCAATGGCACTTGTGTAATTTAATAAATGCAGACCAGTTTTTGAATCTGGTTTACATCTGACTGCCAACGTCCCAACAAAAGATTTTGTATTATTCAAATACAGCGATGCTACATGCCAAAAGAAAGAAAATGCACTTAAGCAAGAAAGGTCGGAAGAAGATTAAAGCCTTCGTTTTCCCAAAGAAAATCGTATGTAATTAATGACCATACTCATATTTCACAGGACTGTGGGATCGGAAAACAAAAAAGTGACATCTGAAAGCCCTCAGCACTCAGTGACATTATATATGTGCTTCAATAATCCAGACGCGGTGAAACCTTATTTACCTCCCAAAAACGTATTACACCACTCTACAAAACTCAACCAGTTCCCTAACAGCCATGCGAATAACATTTAAAATCAATCCAGAAAGCACATAAAAGAAAGAAGGAGAGGGAGGGAAGAAACTTTAATAATAATTGACAGAACAAAAATTGACTTTGAAAAAGAAGAAATTCCCTTAAAAGGCAGAATCTGCTCCACCAATCCCACAGAACACTGCAATTTTGTACCTTGAATCAACACCTAAAACCTTCCACCTTTCAAGACACTAGCCACCAAACAGCTAGCTACGTAAACCAAAGAACTAGAGATGGATTTATCTTACCAATAACAGATAATGATAGGAAAACCATAGACCATGAGAAATATGTGAACACATGCATGAGACAGATCAGAATTAGTGGAACTATTTTGAAGAGAATGCCCAGTAGGTTTGTCAAATTAAATCCATAAAGAAAATGAAAAATCATCAGTTATAATGTCTAACCAGATTGCCAAGTGGATGTTTAATATAATTTTACCTCAAGCCAGCTACTAAGCACGAAATGTTTCTTGGCCACAACTGCATCAAGCAAAATATCCTCGACTTGCACGAGTTGATCAACAACGACATGTGTGCAATCTCTACAATTCTCAGTCACCAGCCCAACTCGAGAAAATAGTTAACCATGAGGCTATAACTCTAAATGAAATACCATTGTAACCAATTAAACATCTCATTATAGCCAAAAACCCTTCTATTTTAAATCAACCTAGTATAAGGCAAAAAACCATCTATATAAGCAATTTCTAAAGTCCAAACCATATGTGGAATGAAAGAAAGGTCCCTCTTATAGATAGATCAAATCTATGTAAAGAGAAGTGGAGCCGGTAAATTATCTATTAGGCGGAGGCACCTAAGAAGCCTGTACATGGATATAAACTGAAAAGGGCCACTTTCTCGCCTAAGAATCTGAATATATGAAAAGTGCAACCACAGAATCAGAAGGCAGTGGGACTCTCAAATCTTCAAAACTCAAAACAATATAAGTTCCCCTATGAATTCACCAGCCAGTTAGGTATTCAGTAACAACTGGAGCTTCAGTGCTATTTGTTCAGTGCAGATGTGCACCAACAGAAACACAGCACACTGACAGAAAGGTACCACCCAAGAATGCTAGGTTCACACTATTTCTCAAGCCGATAATATGAAGCTATCCCAAGTACAAACACATCCAAGAAAATCATAACAGAAAAGAAAAGATAGAAAGACCTAGCATTTCACTTCTGCAAGTTACCAAGTTGACGAAATGGCATCTCACTATTCACGACTTAATCGCTGCATTACATTCCTTGGCAACTAAAATTAATTTTCTGCAACCAGATGCTTCATAAATTAGATCATTAAAACAACTGATCAGAAACAGAGACAAAAGAAGAGACCTATCTTCTCCGCAGAGGATTTTGCAGAGGCCCGTCACATGAGAGAGAGTGTGTGTGTGACCAGCTCGGTGTAATTATAGTTCCTATGAGGAGCAAGGAAGGACGACGATTGGGTTACAATAAGAAGGAGACACTTGTAACGGTCATCTTTTATGCAAGAGGTATTTTGAATTTTTCAGTTCAAAATACAAGTCATATACCTCCAAAATATTGTTTTGTACACTATTTATGGTACGTTATTATATTATACTCTCCACCCTAATTATAGTTCTAACTAGCATTACTTTTTCATGTGAAATTAGTTGCCTCTTCTTAAAGAGGCTTTTTGAGAATATGTAATCAAATAATTAGTGATAACTTTACTTATTATTCTATTATGACATAAATTTATTGATATTATGATATGCTTTTAAATTAAAACAAGTAATGATTATTATTGTAACTAGGAACATTTCTTATGCTGAAAAAGGTGAATTTTCAGACTCTAATATTTACATAAGAAAATAAAAATTAAATATATATATATAATGTAAGATAGATGCTAAGATGGCATGAAGTGCTCTCAATAACTAAATAATTTTGAAAGTGCCCTTAACCAAAGCTTATAAATATCCCAATGTACTTAAGAAATCAGAAGGGGAAGTAGACTGAACTTCATGCTTACCAGGTATGTTAAAACCTCAACCAAAGCTTATTCCCTGCAGGATGGTCAATTAAGCACCCCGTGTCAGATCCTCCCACCCTGACCAGCCATGTTTACTGACCACAACATAAATGAAAAAACATGGTTTTTTGATGGCTAAGAAATAGAGAACATCAGCAGCTGGTCAGAGAGAAAGCAATGCCAATGGAATTTATGTTTCTATGGCTATGCTGCATCATCTTGTATCAGTTCATCTTTTTTCAGAATGAGATATCAAAATGCCAATTGGAGACTAAAAATTATGCCTAATTTCTAATCTATAAACCAAAGTACACGAACTAGTGATTTATTTCCTTTTCTCAATAAAAGAATGAGAGAGCATCCATAAAATCTGTTTATGTCCACAATAATTGAAGCTTCGATAAGAGAACTAGGTCACTAGTGATACTATTGGATTATTTAGACGCAGTGCCATAAGTTCACGATATGCCTGACCGAAGACCAAAGTATACCTTGCAGAGATTCGGCACCTCTCTATAACAGGAAATGGACCAACAAAAATCTGTAAGTTGGGAAGACCAAAGTAATGCAAGCCATTTAAAAGGAGGAAGATTGTTAGGGTAATGAGAAATAGAATCATATCCTTCTGCAACCAACGGGAAGCTGCCACTAGGCTGGCAAGAAAGAGTGCTATGACATTCACCACATTGGTAACCGGTTCTGATGTCAGCTCACACAACTATAGTTGCGGCCTCCTGATAAATCTTTCGGCTCAACATTGATCTGAAATCTGAATCAAAAAGGGGGAGAAGGCGACAAAACTAAACAGACTTCATTCAATAATTCTTATTTGTATTCTTCCAACAGACTAAATTCGTATGAAAAATGAATGATACAAGTACCAACTTGATTCTTCCACACTAAGTTTCTGGATCACTTTTTCCCAAAAAGATAGCACAAGAACTTAGTGGCCCTCGAGCCTTCCTGCCTTTGCAAAATATCCATACAATGGAAGAGAGTTAATGATTAAACACAAACAAAAACCAATAGAAGCGCTCAAAGAAAAAGGAGCATGACAAAAAAAAGAAAAAGATTACATAGGCTAGGAAAATCCATCCTAAATTGAAGACATTCCACATTGAATCTGAAGAGATTTGCATCGACCAAACTCTTACCAGTGAAGGGAAAAGAGCACTGATCAATTTGAGAACAAACTTATTCAAACCAATAACTGCCAAGAAGCCAAGAAGTGGTTGCTTATCCAATTTCAAACGATCATCAACAGAGCCCCACAGGAAAAAGAAGTAGATCAACACATTCCTAACCTGGCTAACCCAACCCCTGTAGAAGGATTAAAACTTGATAATAATCATTGCATCACTCCTCAAAGAAAATAAACTGAAGATGAAATTCAATTAAATCTAGAAAATGCCTAGAAATCTCCACAATTTCAATCCATAACCCATCTTGAAGAAGTGATCAAAGACTACACAGGAACTCAACCGAAAAGGACTGCCAAAAAGGGTCATCACTCCTCCAAGATGAATTTCAATCAAAGCTAGGAAATGCCTAGAAATCTCCACAATTTCAGTCCATAACCCATCCTGAAGAAGTGATCAAAGACTATGCAGGAAAATCTACACAATTTCATTCCATAACCCATCCTGAAGAAGTGATCAAAGACTACGCAGGAATTCAACCAAACAGGACTGCAAAAAGGGTCATCACTCCTCCAAGAAGCCTAAAAACATATGCAAACTGATCAGTTTTATTGTATTTATCATCCTTAGACTACGAAGAGATCACTCATCAAACAATATCAACTATAAGTGAAAAACACCACATATTACAACATTTAGTAAAAGATTTGGCAAAGAACTCAGGTAAATGCAAAAAACAGTGTGAAGAAACTAATAAGTTTAAGGGAAAAAAAACCTATCCTGCACAATTCTACATAATATATTGGAAAATGTAGCAGAAGGACACACCAGCATACTACCTCAGCCTAAAAAATTACCATCTAGCCAGAACAATACATATGCAAGAAATGTATTTCAGCACAATAAATAGCCAGAACTTTGCAACATCAAATTTCATCTAGTTTAAGCACAATAAATAACCAGACAAATGTTCTTCAGTTAAGCCAAATTTACCACTAAATCAAAGACTTATACCAAGTCAATGCATAAGCAAGAAATGTATTTCCATGTGAATGTGCGCCTAAGTATGTCAAAAGCTAAAATTCAATGAAAGAATAACATTCACAATAGTTCCATGAATGAAAAAGAATGTAAGACAAACAAAATATCATTAATAGAAAGCACACAGTCATAGCACCAAGCAAATGGAAAGTTCTTCATCCAATCCCATAGAGAAAGCCGCTAATCTGCTAAAGCACAGAAGAGCTATTATCTTACAACATTCAAAAGGGACATCCAAAATCAATTAACAGAAGAAAAAAATCAAAAGTCAGAAAACCCAACAAAAACTAAGATTTTCCAAGTACCTATTGGAAGAGCACCATGATGAATAAAACCTAAACGTACTATCTGCATAACTTACGAGTGATCCAATCAGTGATTGCAGTTCACATATAAGATAAGAATGAAGAGAACCAAGCCAGGACTGATGGGGACCTCATGCTTTCCAGACTTTCAATTCCTACAACCGAAGAAAATCTATAGTTATTGACATTCCAAAACCAACTGAACTCAGATAAAAGTGCCAAAGAATCAAGATCTTGTCCGAGCAAATCATTCCTCAAATATTCAGCTGGAAAAAACCATCGCAGATTGAAGGACACTCCACATTGAAGTTAATTCTGACCTACAAAACAAAGACAACTGAATAACATCCTCGTTAATGAAAATTGAAGGGACTATAATCAATAATATCAGAACCACTCACCTTCTGAACTCAACCTTTCAGAAAAGGCAAAAGATTAAAACTTAATTTGGTTCGAACAACTACATAAGAAAGGTCTTGTTTATTTTTCTTTTTTGTCCTTTCGTCTAACCTAAACCATCCACACATAGATAAACAAAGCACAAAAATTCATGTGGTTCATCCACAGATCAAAAAAAGATCACATAAACATTATGAAGTGAGAATTACAATATGGCTGCCGTCTAGATGCCAAAAACAAGTTTATCGCTCCCTTGGCAACACATGTTTCCCACAATCTCAAGGCATCCATCATTATTTGAGCAGCAAAAAAAGCATGTGGTTCTGCTCCTCTGGCCACACCACAATGAAGGTCGAATAACTCTCATCTTCTAGATGTGGTGACTTAACTACGACAAAAGAAAACAGAAGCGCTCAAAAAGAGCAGACAATTTTAAACACGGATAGGATGTGCTCCACAGCAAACATTGTACCTTGGATCAGACAGCTTGGATTCTCTCTAGCCAAGCTATCAGCATTAGTGCTCTAATAAATTCAATGGCCACCCCATTGAAGAGAATAGCCTTCCTCGCTGCAATTTTCCACCTATTCTAAGGTTGGCAGTATAGTTGCATAATCTGTTAAAAAATTTCTCGCACCATAGAAACTCCTTTCAAATATGAAAATAAACGTGACACTGAAGTATGATCCAAAACAGGAATCATAGCACATAAGCTAGTACAAAGGACATGCATCATTCTAAATCTCACCTCTGCCAAGTCAATTGAAACATGATATGCAGATTTTAGCAACATGGATACGCAGAAAGTTTGTGAACAGTTCGGTAACGTTGGATAGACAATACTTTGTTGCAGTTAAGCCCAGTTACGCCACCATATATAAGAAAGAGAAAATCCCTCACATTCCATTATCAACAATGCTAGAAATTTTTCAGCAATGATGAAAAAACGAAGGAGCTGAGGATGCACGAATCAATGCACCCGGCTACAGATTTGAAATCACCAAGACAACCCATAGATGAGGGATGTGCAAAAAGAAAGTCACAGTTTTTTCAAATAAACAGAGTCAGAATCAGCAAGACAACCGTCCTCTCCCACTCATCCAAAAGAAGAGATTATCGTCCAGAGAGAAAGCCAGAACTATTTTCAGACTTCAAATTAAAGAGAGGGATTGTGAAAGAAGTCAAATACAGACATCAAACTTCTACAGATAGCTCCATCATATAATCATATATGCCCTAAAGACGTTTCAAAATCTGAAGGTTCAAGTAAATCTAAAGACAGTAAAGTAACACATGGCCGCAAAAACAGTTCACAGTGAGTTGAGATTATATCGTGCTTAGCCATTCCACGCATTTTCTTTAATTGTAAATAAAGATAGAACCGGATCTCTATCCAGGGTTCTCAAGAAGCTATAGAAATTTCACATTAGAAGGATCCAAATGTCCGCTCATGGCTCCTATAAACAAAGAAGACGATTTAACAACTCAACTAAACCTGATTGCAATGGTTCGTAACCTCCTGTTTTCACTCACTTCACAAACTCGAATTCTTTGATCACTAAATCCTATGTCATCTTCACGCAACACACTTAGCTGAAGAGATCGCTCCAAACTGGAGCAAGCACCTGTCAATGGCTGAATAAGTCCATACATTTCATGAAAGCAATTTTATTAATTAAAATGATCAGAGGGAAACTTGAACCAGATAATGTTGAACCTCAAGACATTCATACAAATTCAATCAGAAGCTGCCAATTCTGTTCTCGCAATAGACCACCTGGATACTACAAATTCCGTGCCTTCAAGGGAACTGTTCGACAATTTCAATCAGAAGAAAAATGAACACTAACCACCCGTGAAAAAGATGCATTTACAACCATAAGGATCATGTTGATTGACAAATGACAATCTATGTTGTCGCAACTCTCCACTCAAGGTGGAGGACCTACTACGCTGCTGTCATCGCTTTGTTCTTCCTCTTCTTCATCCACAGGTACATCCACGGGAACTGGTAATGCATCTGGGGCTGGGGCAGCTACCGTGAGGTAGATCGTATCAAAAATAATAAAATCTCCTCGAGCCGCTGGACGGACATGGAACACCTACAGGAACGAGTCTGAGTCTCTTACTCATGAAATCATTCAAGAAAAATCATTCAACATATACCTGACTAAACGCGCTCGGTGGCTCGTTGAGGAAAAAAACCCACCCGACCACCACAATGGAAATTTGACCCATCGGATCAACACTGGCTTGCAACGATCTTACTTCATGATAACTTGCGGGCACCTCTCTGTGAAGATTCGCGATAGCAAATATACCAAAAGCCAATCTAGAACGAAACGATACTGCAGCTTGCCCTTCATAATTTTGGAGAACGGCGGGGCGGCTTCTATCGAACAATGCATAATAACCCCCACAGAAAATGGAGAACCTCACTTGATCCCCTTCCATTAAGGGAGGGAGGGAGAGGAAGGGAGAGGGCGATATACTAGTTTTATGCGGCGAGAGAGAGAAAAAAGACGCCCGGCTAGGGCGCGAATGATAACGTCGTCGTCGAGGGTCGAGGGTGCTGCCGTACTCGCTCTCGAGGGGGACGTCGTCGGTAGATCTGAGGGAGGCGTTGAGGGGGACGTCGTCGACGACGACGGCGTTGAGCTGAGTGAGGCGTCGGTTGATCCCGCGCGGTGGTTCGCCGGTCGTGCGGTGGTTCGTCAGTTGCTCGCGGTCCTCTCGCCGATCCTGCGCGGTGGTTCGTCGGTTGCGCGCGGTGGTTCGCCGGTTGGAAAGAGGGAGGGCAGAGAGAGAGGGAGGTCGCGATCCTGTTCGTCGGAGAGAGAGGAATGGTAGAGAGAACTCGCAGAAAAACCCTACCAGACGAGAGGGAGGTAGAGAGAAAGGGCGGCGCAAAGAAAGAGAAAACCCTAGCGTCCCGATCAGGGGTGAGTGTGGTTCCGGATAGAACCGGGGACCGGAGAAGTGAATTGGAGGGTCCGGTTCGCTTCCGATTCTAAGGTTGCGTTTGGTTGGACTTTTGGAAAAGCCTTTGAAAAAATCTAAAGAAATTTGAGAAAAGAAATTTTTTAAAATGCAAATTGTGTTTCATAAATTACAATTTAAAAGTTAATTATAAAATATCTTTGTGTAAAATAGTATTTGGATTTGGAGAGATAAATTTAAGAATGACTTTGGTGATTAATTAAAAAAGAAAAAAATATGAGGCTCGGTGGGCACCAGATCAAGCTCCTTTTTTCACCTCCTCGAAGGGCTGGAACACAACGCCGATGAGCGACCGACTGTTCGACTCCTTGCTCGCGCCGACCACCGGGGAGCCTTCGTGCCCGCCACTCGAGAACTGAAGCACCGCCGGATTCGCCCCCACGAGGGAAGACGACAACGGCTAGGAGAGGTTGTCACCGGCGGGGCCGAGGAGCGAAAAAGCAGGGGCGGCGCGGAGGAGCATGGTCGGAGAATCGGAATGGGCCAAGAATCGGCGGCGAAGCTTTGAGGGGAGAGAAATGGAGAAGCGGAGGAGGAGCTTCGACCGGAGGTCGTGCGACCTCTGGCGCCGGCTCAACCCAGATCTAGGTCACACCTAGGTCACCGTGAGGTCGCGCCTGGGTTCTTCGCGAGGTCACGACCACATCGCGTGGCCTAAATACCCTCCGGAGGTCGCGTGACCTACCGGCGACGGTCGCCGTGACCTTCACTGGCCTCTCACTGGTCCATCGTCTGCCCTCAGTAGCCTTGCGCAATCCGAACGCTTGAACGAAGAAGATGAGCAGTAGAAAGTCTACGAAGAACATGAACAGTAGAAGGGGGAAACAAATGCAAAGCCAAAGCTGAAAACTCAAGGCACCCCAAGGGCTGCCTTACGCTTTCAACCTTCAGAAGGCTGGCTTTGGCTCAATGAGGTTTTTAAAATTTTTGCCAAACACATGATACTTGGCCAAAAGGCCTTTAGGTGTCTAAAGATACTTGGGAAAGCTGTTCCCAAACGCAACCTAAATGTATTGGTTCCGATTCTCGATTTGGTTAGGGCTCCAAAATAAAATCCCCGAATCAGTTCAACCCTAATTTATTTTTTTTGGAGGGGGAGAACAATTGGGATAAGTTAAAAATAGAAAAGGCTACCTGCTTTATATAACAATACGGGCGAACATTTTCATTAGAGAATTCATTTTTCTTATTTTAAGTATGAATATTTTGTTTGACCTTAAATGGTTTTCTATAGAAAAATTATTTTTAGTAAACCAAACACATGAAAGTCAAAGAAACTAAAGGACTGTTTAGCAACATTTCTATTTTTAGGAATAATTTTTTTTTTTCAAAAATAGTCTTTTTCTATTTTTATTCTCTAAAATAATTTATGAGTAAAAAAGAACGCTTTTGGTAATTATACAAAATTTTCTATTTTCAAAATAGAAAAATAATAGAAATGCATTTGGTACAATCCATGATTTTTTTCTATAATGTAGCTTTTCTTTTAATTTTTTGATAATTTTTTAAAATTGTTTTTCCCTATTTCTTTTCTTCATCGTGTGCTAGTTATTGCGGTTGTCCTTTGTTCGTCGTCCATCAGCCATGGCCGCTTGATGGCCAAGGGAAGGCGGTGGTAGGGGGCGACAAGCGGCAAGGAAGAAGAAGAAAAGAAAAAATGATTTATTTCTATAAATTGTTCTTGGGAACAAGAAGTTACTTTTTTATACTTCTTATCTCTATTGCAAATTTATTCCCTGATTGCTTTTCTATTCTGAAGAATAGAAAAATTAATTGATGTTACTACATTAATTTCTATCCTTTTTTCATGTTGTGGAGCCAAAAAAAATAAAAGGGTTGCCAAATGGAGCCTAATTCACGGAAATATTTTGAACTCCAACGAACACCAACTTTTGGGCCCTTTTTCTTGCATTTCCATCGCCAGGGTGCTCTCCAAAATAGCCCTTAAGCCTGGTGTTGGGTCGGGCCGGCCCAACCTAGTGGCCCATAAATCCATCCGGCCCGGTTAGAGCGGGGGCCCGTCTCGAGCGGGGGCTCGTCTCGACCCTCGGGTCATGCTTTGTTACTTCGTTTATCCAAGAAGAGGTAGGAGAGGAGGAGCTTCCGTGCCCTTTTACCGAACGCCTTGCGTACGTCCCAATCCACTCGCACCCTCCTTGAAGAAAACGCATTTGACAATGAAGTCCGAACCGATCAGCTCAAACCCGCGTTCGCAACATTGAAGCTTAGAAGTGTCCGAGGGAAAAGATCGTTTTTTTTTTTTCCCTTTGAAGGTCAGCAGAAGTCAAGAGGAGAGAGAGAGAGAGAGAGAGAGAGAGAGAGAGCTGGAGTGGGAGGAGGAGGAGAAGGAGTCAAGAAGGAATCGTCCCACTTTCGCTTTTGAAGTTTCCTGGGCGCTCTTGCTTTTTCATGAAGTGGGTATCTCTCGTGGCGGCTCGTGGTGGCGGTATTCTTGGATAATTTATGCTGCGGGGGTTATTCTTTCTGTCTTGGGAAATGGGGAGGCAACGATCGCTCAAGAGCAAAGCTGCCCACTTCGTCTCCGATCTCACCACCGTTCTTCTCAACCCCATCTCCGACAAACCCTCCTCCAAGCCCTCCCCTCCGTCTCAGTCTCCCGTGAGCCTCCCTCTCCCGGGCTGCTTTCTTGATGCTTTTCTTGTCGTGGGCAGTTCCTGTTTTTGAGTTTCTTTTCTTTGGCTCTCCATTGTTGGATTGACCTGCTCTTCGGAGCCGGTCAAACGTCTGTTGCTTGCTGGGGTTTCTTGTACAGTGTTTTGTTTGCTCCCTAGAGGTGGAAGTTTTTCTCTTGCGTGATTCGTGGGTCGGTGGACTAGAATTTTCTCGATGGTCGGTCCGCGGTTGAATTCCGCTGTTTCCTTGGGACTCAAAATCGATTGCATCCGAATTACCGCGCTTGTTACTGCTGATGGGTCGTGCAATTAGAAGTCGAAAGCTTAGCTAGGAACTGCTGGCTGAAAACACTGCGTCTGTGGAGTTTCTTTGCTGTATTCGCTTGTTTGGTGTCTGTGTGTTATTAAAGACCGTAATCAAAATTGGGGAAGGTATTTTGGGATGTTATGTTGTCAAGCTCATTTGTTAAATTGCCCTTGCAACTCGCTCCCTGTTTAATAGGATAATGCACGTTACGCAAAAGAAAGCCCAATAGATGGTTCTGAAGATTCTGTAGATAGGCAAGATCATATTTTTCTTATTTCTGTCAACTTAAATGTACCTGCTGATGCAGTGCTCCTTGTGTTTTGTTGTGTGTAACCAAGATTGTGATAAATTTCTGCCGGTTTATACAGAGTCGTTCAAACTAGATAACAACTACACACTTCTTTGTTGAGACACCTGAAAGCTCAATCATAGAGGTTTTCTATGGTACTGTTGCATGCCAATGAATTTCCTTGGCCAGAAATTGCGGACTCTCTGATATTACATGCTCAAGATAATGTATGAAGGGATTTTAGACCCTAGTTAAGATATAATTTGGCTCTACATCTGCATTAAACAGCAGTTTTTCCTTTACTTCTGGTGTTTATGGTGGTTTTAGCTGTTTGAAGATTACATAACAGCAGCTGCTCATAGTTGCCTACTTTTATAGGACGATGCAAGTGACTCTACAAAGAGCCAACTAGATTCAATCAGAGAAGAGGGTTCAGAAGATTTTGTCAATGGTCCCGATACATCGTCTTTCACAGCATTTCTTTACTCTCTCTTGACATCATCTGAGCCTGGAGACGATCCCAATGTTGAAGGGAAAAATGATAATGAGCAAGTGAACACTGAAGTGGTTGCTGCATCAAAAGAAGCATCTGACGTGCCTAGGAAGGAAAGTGTTGGCAAGAAAAGCTTGTTCTCTAAAGGGAAGCAGTCATTGGGTAGAGCTTTTAACCAAGCAGCAAAGATTGCTGGGTACCGGAATCAAGAACAGAAAGGCGATAGTGACATGAAATATAGCAATGTAGATGAAGTTATGCTCCCTGGAGTTGAGATGAGACATTTGCAGAATGAGACAGAGCCTGTGGCTCTGACTGATGTTCCAGATTTGTCAGAACCTTCATTGCTGCTTTCGGAGAAAACACGTAGTGTACTTTATACATCACTTCCTGCACTCGTTCAGGGGAGAAAATGGATGTTGCTGTACAGGTACGGTCATATTTGCTACAGTTTTGCATCTTTTCTATAGCTGGTATCTCACTTCATCTTATTAAAAAGAAGCGCTCTTAAATTTGTGTCTGATACTTTGCAGTACATGGAGGCATGGCATATCAATTTCCACTTTGTATAGGAGAAGCATGCTTTGGCCTGGTCTCAGCTTGCTGGTAAAATTTTTCTACTTTCTGTTTAGAAATGAGTTCATACCATTCATGTCCTTGCCTGAAGAACACAAGTACTAGAGTTAGGCATATACTTCAGCATAACAAAGAACGTATTTTGCTTGGTGACACACATGCAAATTAGATGTCATCACTGTGGTTAGGGATGGTGATTTTTTTGCTTGGCTTTTATGAAGCACCTTATAAGTACTTTTTAATGGCTTTGACAGTTTTTAAGACCCTGATTTTATGTCAACAAAAATAAGCTCATCATTCAAGACACTTTCTTAGTCATTATGGAGGTTGGACATATTGTCAAACTCCTTAAATGGCCAATCCACAATAGTTCATCGCATCAAAATTAGTGCACCAAAAGTTGAAGCATGAACTGCTACCGACAATTCTCTCTACTTATAGTTTCTCAGATACAAGTACTTCCAATGTCCCAAACAGCTTTTTGTCAATTAACCTAAGAATATTAGTTCTTATGCATGTGAGCTCTATTAGGTTTGTTTGAGATGATAAGTGCTCTTTCTCTTCACTTTATTATTTTGAACTGCAATTTTGATAATAACTATATAATTGCTCTCTTTGATGCTTTATACCCTCTCTTTTTATGTTTATTGAAAGAACTCTTATGGACCTACAAATGCTCATCCAGGTAATTGGGGACCGTAAAGGTGCGGTATTTGGCAGCTTAGTGGAGGCACCACTTAGACCAAACAATAAGAGAAAATATCAGGTGGGCACTCATGAATTTCCTTGTTTGAAATTTTCTTCAACATAGATAATTATTCACCCTAGATTTTCAACAGGGAACAAATAGCACTTTTGTTTTCACAGACACACCTGGTCATCCAGTTATATACCGCCCTACAGGTAATGATTTCCCCTGTTCCTTTCCATTTAAAAATCTATTTTGTGAAGCTCTCGATGGCTCTAATTTGCTTGCATCAAAATTATTCATTTACCATTGATGAGTTTTTTAAGCCACATTAGCTTGTGCTTGACTATGGTCACGTGCCTTCATGCTATAACTCTAGATTTAGCAACAGAAACTGATTGACTATGAATAACAAACAATATGTTGTATTCATTGTCGTTACATCGATGCATGAACCATGAACTAGAGGCTTATGATCGAACTTGGGGATCAAATTGAATTGTCACGTGTCCTTCAAATAATAACTTAGGGATTTGTTTGTTTAGAATTAAGTAGAAAGTACTTTCTGGTTTTTCCACCAAAATATAAAATATGATCCAAATTTCTGAAATCAGAAAAAATTACATAAGAATTTATGTGTCAACATTTGTATCTTGTGAAAGTTTTGGATTTTTAGTACTTAAAAAGAAAGGCAAAGTCTGTATGCTGCACGATTTGGACTAAGCAAAAGTAGAAGTATATCTAGACACGCCCTAGCTCTAATACACAGTATAGCTTGCCCAAAAATTAGTTGTCAATTTCAAGAATTAGAAAAAGATATCAATTCATGAAATGTGGTTTCTCTCTCTCTCTCTCTCTCTCTCTCTCTATATATATATATATATATATATGTATGTATAAATTGATGTTTATAATGAAGTAGCAATAGTTGTGCATGTCTCCTTAGATAGAGGTGGTGGTGAACGGGAATGTTAACCATTTCATGTTTCCTGCCTTCAAGCTCTGGTGTAGTTTGCCCTACCATGTTTTTCCTCTCCTATGTATTTCCTTCCTGGCGACATTGGTTAGAAACACACAGTTGCCAAGGTGCATGCATCCTGACAACTGCATATAAACAGGGGCCAATCGGTATTACACTCTGTGCTCATCTGACTTTTTAGCGATTGGTGGGGGCGGCCACTTTGCAATCTATTTGGATGGCGATCTGTGAGACTTTCTTGCTCCTTATCATTTTCTTTACCCCCTCTCTGTACTCTCCAAGTTTTCTTTTATTTTATGTCTTGTTGCGTTCCTTTAGAAGAGAACTAAACACGATATAGAAGTTGTTGACATGTAAGATTACCCAGTGATCAATAGCTAATCATTGTTCATTTTTGTTTAGGTTGAATGGATCAAGCTCAGTCTCAGAAACATATGGGAATCCTTGCCTTGCAGGTTCTCAAGACTTTGAAGTAAAGGAAGTTGAGGTAGGGAAGCTCTATGACATGCGTGCTAGTGTGATTTGAAAATGGTATAATGCAAATTTTAAATAATGCTAAACATACCAAGATTTGTCAACGTAATTTTCATAATTAGTCATACTATACCTAGCATTGTTCACAAAATTTAGCTTATTTGGCCTCCTTATGTTCAGTCTCTCCTACGTTTTGCAGCTGTGGGGCTTCGTATATGCTTCCAAGTATGAAGAGACGCTTGCTCTTAGCCAAACGGAGTCCCCTGGCATTTGCCGATGGTAACCTTTTGAATCAGGAGCTGAGCTTTCCGATAACTAGTCACCTGAAGCACGGCGGTTGGGGTGCACGGATATACATCCGATTGTGTATATTTTCGCAAACGCTGGATGAGGAAACACTTGCCTAGACCCGGTGCACCATCGAAAGCAATCACAATGACCAATCGCCCTAGGTCCCGTCTGGGTCTTTCTTCTTGTAAGGGTTGCGATGATCACAAATCCGGTCCATTTTGAGTGAATGTTGTTTTGCACGTGCTAACCCTTGTTTCTATCTGTTGTATAGTCCTCTACATGTTTTGCATCCTACCTTGTATATAGCAGGAGTGCGCGCCAAAACTCAGAGTCAGGCATCACATTTTTCTTTGGTCTTATATATGTAAATATATGGTTCCTCCTCTCTTCCTTTTTTTATTTTATTTTCTGGATGCTTTTATCAATCAAGCTTGCACCTCGATGCCCTCCTTTTAGAAAACACTGAAGACATCAAGGTATAACTTCTTCTTTTTATTTCTAAAAAAATTATTGTAAAATATAGGAACACAGGCATCCTCAATGCATGCTTCAGAGAACCCTTTTGTAAGAGGACTGTGATTATAATCTAAGCACCTTGGAATGTTCAAAGATAATATGGGAGCTCATTTCGTTTTCCCTTTTGACATCCACGAATCTTTTCATTATCTAAAAACCGATGTGGATTATGATGAACACAAGGTCTAAAGTGCAATTGGTGCAAGCTAGCATCACCTAGAAGTCCTTTCAACAATAAGGCTTCTTTAGGCCCTTTGTGTCCTCCTCGAAACACTTCGAATCTGAAAGTATCCGTCGATTATTGGTAAGGCGGTTGCTTAATGGTTAAGCTGCTTGTCTTTTTCTTCAGCTAATTGTGAGTTTGAAGGAAAATGGTATTACTCTGTGAAGAAGATAGCAGGTTATTTCGGACGTCACGTGAGGCTATGGTCTCGAGAATGCTCCATCTCGAAGATTATAATTTGGGCCTTGGCCATATTAAAAGGTCATGGTTCAAATTGATATTCCCTATCAATAGCGAAACTTCTATAACGACAGTTCATTGTCATTGCTATGCTGGTCGTCTTTCTCCGGCTTCATGTGTGGTTTCAAAAATTGGAATTCTCCATAGATATTAGTTGAACCTGTACAGTAGGAATGTTCTTGATTTCGAGCTTTTCCATGATTTTGCCGAAAATTGAGAACTACCAAAAAGAACTGTCAGAATTAAAATGAGTAATACTAATACCAATAAAAAGCTTTTACCCATAAATTATTCTGGAAAATGAAGTAGGTGGCTTTTATGGTTTTTTGTTTCCTTACAAAAGTGAAATCTTTTTACTATAAGTACCTTGCAAGCCTTGCAACACGACGACCACTTGTACCATCCAATCGAATTGTCATATACTTCGATTGGTCTTATATACGTTAATTTGTGCAAAAGGAGCAAGGACAGGAGATGACTTGTCCTACGGTTCAAGGTTTTTAGATTCCTCTCCTGGGAAGTGTTACCAACGACGAATTCTCGTATTGGCGCTGTCGCTTTCTCCGGTGCTTCCCCTGCTTGGAACCCAGATAGATACTTCTCCGGCGCAGGCAGGGGTAGCCGACCCAAGTGAAAAGGAGGCTCCTTTCATCGAATGGCGACCTCCCCGAAATCGTCGACGCGGCCCGCGAAGAATTCGAGCGGCAGCGGCGCAAAATTTGGCTCTACTCGCTCCTGCTCACCCTCCAGTACGGCTTGCAGCCTTTGATCTCCAGGCGGTTCATCAGGTCGGCCGCTTCCGAATTTCAAGTACTACTTCGCTTGCAGTTTCGATCCACGGTCGAACTTTGCTGGTTTTGCTTCCGGGGGGTATGTGGTGGTTGTGCGGGAGCTTTTCGGCGTTATTGGTTGATCTGGGGGTGATGGGTTGTGAGCCGTTTCTTGGGAAGTTTGATTCTTGAAAGATGGTTTTGGGGGGGAGGGGTCTTGATTTCTGCTCTGTTGGTGTGAAATGTTGGATTCTTCTGGTGTTGATGCACGTTGGGATTCTTGGGTAGATGGATTGCTGCAGTAATGTCACAGTTTCCTCATTTAGTTTATAGGTAATGACCACTGGAGAATCATATTGTAAGCTGTAATTAGTATGTGAAGAGCCATAGCAGGGTGAGTAAATCAGAGGCGAGGTATTTGCTCTGCGAAATTGCCTATTAAAATAGGCCTCTTTGAAGCATAAAAACTCGATCAAGAGGCAATAAAGCCAAATTTTCTTTTGTGGAGGGCGAGCCTTAAAGTTAATGTTTATTAGTGTTGCTTTTGGAGATGGGAGGGGTGCTTCTTTCTCTATGCAGGCTCTACAGTTAAACCATTGGGGATAGTTGTTATGGTTCCTTTTTTCTCTTAAACTTTTTTAAAGCTTCTGAGGGAACTGGACATTGGAGCCCTGGCCATCTTGGATTGTTTATTGTGAATGATTGGTCCTACTTAAGAGAAGTGATTATGCATGAACATGTAATGGCTGTGACTTTGTTGATGTGATTGACTATAATGATGTCATAATGACATAATACAGATTGCGGGGAGGTCAAATTCTTCAAGCATCATATTCCTTATTGAGTCGAGATATTATTGTGGGCCTTCTCAAAACTTGCAGAGGACCAAAAATCATTGTCCCTTGTTATATGTTATGATACAATGACACTCGTCAGAGAGTGTTTCCAACTTTGATCCTAAAATCTGTCTATTTGCTGCAAACTATGGAGATTGTATTGCAATATATTGTTCCTTCTTGGTGAACTCCTTTGTTGGTACATGTAAAGTGGAGTCTCTCATCTTGGCGTCATTTCTCCAGTCATGGATTTCATCTTTATCATTTTTGCAGGCGTGAAGTCATTGTGACTACCTCTGTTTTGACATGCGAGGTAGCAAAAGTAAGCACTTCTCTTTTCTCATTCTTTGTGTACTTACCCATTTCACATTATAATCACTATCTATTCCATTTATTTTACATCACTTGAAAGGAAAATGAAATTCTTCTGTTCGTTTTTCAGGTTGTCTTTGCCATCTTTTTTATGGCAAAAGAAGGAACTTTGAAGAAACTATCCCACCAGTGGACTTTGGTTGATTCTCTGATAGCATCAGGACTTCCTGCTGCTATTTACGCACTGCAGAATAGCTTACTTCAGATTTCCTACAAAAATCTCAATTCGCTAACATTCTCAATGCTGAACCAGACCAAAATCTTTTTTACTGCTTTCTTTATGTATATCATCTTAAGGTTTGTTGCTTAACCTCTCTTTATCTTTCGTTTTTGGATAAATTTCTTGTGTATGATTGTACTATCTTCCTGGTGCTCCTAATTTTTGCTGAAGAACAAATCCGTCTCTCTCTCTCTCTCTCTATACACATCTGGACATGCACATATAATAAAAGTGATGGAGCAAGTAATGTTACAAAAGAACTTGCTCAAAAATTTAGAATTCCTGAATTATTATGACCACTCTTCTAAAGCAATATTTGGTGCCACATTTGTAGGCAAAAGCAATCAATCCAGCAGATAGGAGCCCTCTTGTTATTGATAATCGCAGCCATTCTTTTAAGCATTGGTGAAGGTTCTAACAAAGGATCTAGTGGTGGAAATCCTGACCAGACTCTCTTTTATGGGATTATTCCTGTTCTAGTGGCTTCTGTGCTATCAGGTCTGGCTTCTACTCTGTGTCAATGGGCTTCTCAGGTAATAGGAAACAAATTCAGTAACTTGTCTTGAGTTGCGTTGAAGATCTTACACAATGACTATTACTTTTGTGCTGCACATTTCCCTTTTTGCAGATCAAGAAACACTCATCGTACTTAATGACAGTAGAAATGTCTGTTGTGGGATGCCTGTGTCTGCTTGCTAGTACTTTTAAGTCTCCAGATGGAGAAGCCATCAGGAAACATGGATTTTTTACGGTTGGACTCCACTGACTGTGGTAAGTGTCTAAAAGGTTTTTTTTTTTTTTTTTTTTTCTTGGGTTCCTTTCTCAGCATAAGATCCGGATTGTCTCCTTGGTTATAAGCGTATTACATTTATTTAGTTTGAACTGGTAAACAGTTATTGCTCAAAGAGCATAAAGGTAGGATTCTGATCGAGGTAGCTTTCTTCTAGCTGCTTAAATTAAAAAACATGATATACAAATTAAATTGGAGAGAGAGACAGCAGTACTCTCACTAATTTCATAGTGTAGTTGAAACTACTGTTTTTGGAGTAAAAGCATCTCAAATCATTGGTTAGGAAGAATTTTTGGGATAAAAATGGGAATGAAATCGTACGTGCTGTAAGTGGAACTACCTGAGAAAATAAGCTTAAGCTCTTTCATTACAACATAGCTGGGCATTAAAAAATCCATTACAATTTGATGTGGGCTTGTGAAATGGGCTTCATTCGTTGGTGAAAGGTTATGATTAAGTAGCTATGGTAAAGGTAATTTTCATGGAGTAACTAAGTGCATTGGTAATTTAGGGATGAATCCCATAGGAAATTCTTCATGTTCAGAATGGAACAGCCTATGTAAGATCTTGATACTGTCATGTGCTCCATTGGAATAATCGTTCCTTAAAATTGTTGGGTCCAGCATCAATGATCTTAGAGATTTAGCTGGTGAAATGGGGTTTTCAGCCTGTTTATGCATCAATGTTCTGTTACACTTAATTGATATTCAACTTGAGTTTGTTCAGGGTGTGACTGCATGCTGTTCTGTGGCAACTGCCTGGCATGTGAAATTCCATGGTTTGAATTGGAACGAACGAAAATACCACTTAGTACATACATGAGTAGCTTTGAATAGGTTCTATCTATTAAATTTGCCTTCTGAACCACCTGTTTAACCTATTAATTCACCTTTCTCAGCAGCAATGACCAATGAGAATTCTATACCCTTTTGTTTTGTTACATCCAGATCCCAGTCATTTCTAATGCACTTGGTGGAATCCTCGTTGGCCTCATTACAAGCTATGCTGGTGGTGTTCGTAAGGTAAGTTTGGCTTCAACTGCATTACAGTGGCAACTCCATGTGCTTTGTCCTGCAACGTGTCCTGTATCCTGGGTTATTGACTGGCCAAACAAAGAAATAGTCAAGTAATTACTTTCTGGGTGAAAGCATTATGAAACTGCCATATGTCGGATCAAAAGACTGATTTACGTGATTGAGTAAAAGTGGGAAAATAAATATCTGATAGTAATTTTTAGATCTTTAATATTCATGTTAAGAAATGGACGTCCATCTTTATCCTGTATGATGCTCCCCTTGGCGCCTCAATAAATTTCAGCCATTAATTTATGAAAATGAGACTTTTGATCAAAGGTCGAGAGTTATTGAGACATCAAGGGAAGCACGATACTGGTGGAGGATCTTCTCCCTGTTAAAGTTATAATGCAAAATTTTGGGGAAGCATTTAGTTTGGCCAGCTTTGGCAGTCATTGGAAGATTTTCCTTGAAAACGAGCCATGGAGGATGGCTAAGTTTTTTTCTTATTGCATTACTTTTCATATAACAATCTTTCATTGTGTTGTTGATGGTATAACTATTACTTACATTGGTTAGTTCTCTCTTAAATTGTTGCAGGGATTTGTAATTGTTTCCCGCTACTAGTCACAGCCTTGCTGCAGTTAATTTTGAAGGGAAACCGCCTTCATGGTATTGTCTCGTTGCTCTTCCACTTGTCGTCAGTAGCATCTCAATATACCAGAAATATCCTTACCGAGTCAAAAGAAGGAAGCTTAGATCACAGTGTTCCGAGCTCGAGGGGAATATTTGATTCGCCCCTAATTGTATTTGATCAATCATATCTTCCAGCTGGTAATTGTAGCTTGTGGAAGTTTTAGGTTTTAGTTGCTACAAAATCGATCTCTCTGATGTTTCCATTGTCCCTGCTTCAATTTTTTCATTTCTAGATATTTTCTTCCATTTAATGCTGTGGATCAAGAGCTTATCATTCAAGAAAGTCGTTTTTGCTATCATGTCAAAATTACTGACCTTCTTAAGTTGCCGATTTTCGCTTAATGCCATGTTGGAATCCTTTTGGAGAGTTGTCAATTTGGTTGAGTAGTTACCAAACACATTTCTTGTCTGAAAGGCGCATTCTCCTAGAATGAGAGAAATTTACTGTGGCGTGCGAAACTGCGAACTTACAATCCGTGATTACTTTTATTATGTACTACGGTAGAGTGTGAGGACTTATTTTTCCATGGTAATAAGTCATCACGGATGTATTTTGTAAAGGGTTTATCATTATTCCTTTTGATTAGCGTGCACTGATGTATTTTAAGCTCGTCAAGTTATTATAACACGCATGATCCCGGCTCTAAATTACTGGTTCTCTTTTTGCTTCCAATGTATAAGTGAATTCCCCTTTCATTTCCAATATATAACTTATTACTACTAAATGAAGTTTATCGAGATGTGTTGAGAACTTATTATCCATTATATTTTTACCACTTCTACATTGAATGGCAATGTTCCTATAAATTACCATTTGCCTTGGCATTTTTAGGGTTAGCGACCCTTCCAAGTTTGAAGCGGACCTGCTACGACTTAAGCAAAATTATTGCCATGCATTGTTAACTTATCATGGTCAATAACATGCATTATGCTCAGTCTTAGAATAAGATGGAGTTATCTCTCAGGATGTTACCCTGCTCCTTAAGTGTGTTATCATTTTGTAATTGTAATTATCGTGCTACTCTTTGCAAACAAGGGAGTAATTGCAAACAAATGTGTTGGTATGTGTCGAGCCTGTTTGGTAAAAATAATTTTTGTTTCCTGGAGTAACTATTTTTGTTCTTTTGTTTCAAGGAACGAAAAAAGAATAGAAATATGTTTGGTAAAATTTTTGTTTTTGGGAACAAAAAAATCTATTTTTTTTTTTTTGTTTTTCGGGAATAGATTTGGAACAAAAATAATGAATAAAAAAATAGCTTCTTGTTCCTTACAACAATTTTTTTTTTCTTTTCTCTTCTTTTCTTTCCTTTCCTTCTTTTTTCTTTTGGCCAGTCGCCGGTCTCGGCCATAGCCTACAACTTCGTCGGAGTGCCACTGAGCCATGGTGAGGCTCGTTAGCCCAGGCTGAGCCCCGTCAACCAACGTGAGGCTCAGCCTCACTAGGGTAGGGCGATGTCAACCTCGCCCAAATGCGAGTAAGGCGGGCGAGGTCGAGCCTCGTGATGGCCACGAGCTTATGGTGAGCTCGCCGGCCCTCTCCCTAGCCTAGTGAGGCTCTGGAGCTTGCCTAGCCGATCGCCGGCCACTGCCATGGTTGGGGACCTACCGCAAAGGAGAAAAAAGAAAAAAGAAAAAGAAAAATATAATTAAAATATTAAAAAAGTAAAAGAAACAACAAAATTATACTATTCTATCGAACACATTTTTATCCGGGGAATAAAAATTTTATGCGGTTATCAAGTGCGTTCTTATACTTATAAATTATTATTTTATTTTTTTTTTTTTAATCGGGAATCGTACAACCAGGCAGCCGGGCGGCGTAAACTTGGGGACGGGCGAGCCACCACTATAAACCCGGCCGTGGGTGAGTCGCGCAAATACGACACTTTTGGAATTTGAATTAGGAGAGAGCTCGAAGCTAGCTACGTTACCGCGGTGGTGATTATACTTAGGGCGCGTTTGGTAACGATTACGTTCCCTGGGCGGTCGATTCGATCGAATTGATTCTTTTGATTACGTTAGAGAACCGATTCTAAGCATTTTAAGCCGTTTGGTAATTGTCAAAATTTTTGATTCGGAATAAATTGCGTTTGGTACAGTGTTCATTAATTCTTTCCAAATCAATTTCTTTTAATTTTTAAATAATTTTTTACTTTTTTCCTTTGTTTTGTTTTTTCTTTTTTTCTTTTTTTCATTTTTTTCTTTTCATTTTTTTTTTTTTTTTTTTTTTTTCCTTTTTTTTTTCTTTTCTTTTTCTCATCTTCTTCTTCTTCTTCTGGCCGGTCGCCGGACCGGCTTCTTCTCCGGCCAGACGAGGGCCGGCGACCTCACCGGAGCGTCGCCGGCCCTCGGCGAGGCGGGCCCTCGTCGGCCGAGCCTCGCCGGCAGCCGGGCGAGGCTCGCCTAGCCCCGCCGAGGCTCGGCCGAGCCAGATCTGGCGAGGCCGAGCCCCCACCGGTGGCCAGGCCGACCTCGTCGGGGCTGGGCGAGGCCTGCCAGGCCACCGGCGGGGCTGGGCGAGCCTCGCCTGGCCACCGGTGGGGCTGGGCGAGCCTCGCCTGGCCACCGGTGGGGCTGGGCGTCGCGAGGCTCGGCCTCGCCAGATCTGGCGAGGCCCAGCCTCGCCGGTGGCCAGGCGGGCCTCGCTCGGCCCCGGCGAGGCCTCGCCCAGCCCCGGCGAGGCCTCGCCCAGCCCCGGCGAGGCCCGCCTGGCCACCGGCGAGGCCCGCCTGGCCACCGGCGAGGCTCGGCCTCGCCAGATCTGGGGAGGCTGAGCCTCGCCGGTGGCTGGGCAAGCCTTCGGCGAGCTCGCCGGTGGCTGGGCTTGCCTCCGGCGAGCTCGCCGGACCGGCGGCCGGCGGCCGGCGGCGGTGGCGGCGGCCGGAGGTGGCGGCGGCCGGCGGTGGCGGCGGCCGGCGGTGGCGGCGGCCGGCGGTGGCGGTGGCGGACGGTGGCGGGCGGTGGCGGGCGATGGTGGATGGCGGTCGCGAGATGGCCGAAGGGAAGAAGAAAATTTATTGATTTTGATTCTCAAATTCGTTCCCGAACAAGAATCAACTTTTTTATTCTTGATTCTATTCCCAATCTGTTCGTTAGGAACAAATTTGTTAGAACAAAAATTTACCAAACACGATTCTAGGCGGCGATTAGGAAACAAAGAATCGGAATTTGGCATGGCTGTTGGGATGGTTACCAAACATGCCCTTAGAAATTGTTTCCGGAAATAAAAATAAAAAAATCAATTATAATAAAAAATTGTTATCGAACAAAATTGTTACCAAAGCGTGTTCTTAGTGTTTCACATCTGTCACGTGAGTGGAGTAAACACCGCGTCTACGAATTCTTAAAACCGATCATTTGGAAATTAGTGCGGTGAGCTCCATAATCCGTTATGCGTCGCTTAAGGAGAAGGCCTTGCTTCATTCTCACCATCAAATTAGTTTCACAATAAGTAACAAAATCCATATATTTACATTACTTTATAATGGCTCAAACCATAATGGATTTCCTGAAAGATAAAAACATGCTACGATTTTCTGATTAAATATTTTTCAAGGTGTTAAAGACTAAACAGTTCAAAATTAAATACTTTTAGATACATAGTTCAGTCATCGCTTCAGGAAAGAATAATAAAAACAAGAAAGGAAAAAGTTACTGAAAACCTTAAATTATATTTAATGTGATATATTTATCTCTTTTTTTCTTTTTCTTAATGTGATATTAAAAACTTTAAATTTTTGGTGACTTAAAAAAAAATTAAAAACTTATGGGGCTTTGTAAAGTCGACGAAGTGAAAACATTAAACCCTGCTAAAAACCATAACCTTAACTTCTCCGAGATAAAGCTCGGAACTGGCTAAGGTTCTTTCGAGCTTCACTGCTTCCCCCTCTAGCCATGGCCATCCTCGCTCTCCCCTTGGTCATCTCCTTCCTCAAGCCCCACGCGGCGAGGCTCTCTCTTCGGCCCCCGCGCGCCGGCCTCCTCCTTCCGCCTCCGCCGCCGGCCGCCGCTCGGCCCCAGCCATTTCTCCCGCACCTCCGCCTCCGCCGTCAGCGAGACCTCCGCCACCCCGCACCGCTGCTCCGACGAGCCGCAGAAGCCGGCGGCGCCGACTTTCCAGCAGGCAATCCAGCGTCTCCAGGTGGGTTCGTAGAATTCGTCATTTTTAACTGGGTTCCCCTCTCCCCCAATGTAGGCAGCTTCGATAGGATTCGAGGGTCAGTTCTTGATTGATGTTTTCGAGAATCTTGAGTGGACTTGGTTCTCCGTGTGCTCGAAAGATCGATGCTTTTCTTCATTTGCTTCCTGAAAATGGCTGTTCTTGCCACGTTTGGGATTTCGCCAGACAATGTGATGCGCTAATTATTAAGCTCTTCTTGCGATATTGACGTTGAAAAAGTACAGGAGTATTGGGCTTCAGTTGGATGTGCGATAATGCAGTGCAGCAACACAGAGGTAACGTGCAGTACTGACTTATTCGCGTTTCTCTCTGACTTCATGGATTTTGGTGACGTTTTATTTATTTGTCAGCGTAGATCAGAGATCATACTAGTGTTTACACTTTCGTTGATTATCATCTTTTGTTCACGAAATTGAGGTAGCAATAGCTAGAGAAGTCACGCGATCGTGGGGTTTCTTTCTTTTTTCATTTTTTTTTAATGTACTGCGTGGGGAGTCACATGTCCACTTTGAGTATAGGTGGGAAATTCTGCTTTGAGATTTTGAAGGTCTCTTGTCCACTTAATTATGGCCAAGAAAGAGTTTCTGGTCTAACTTAGACATGGTTCAAACATCCATTTATTTTTGCTTCGTCATGCTTTTGTCCATGCATACAAGTTAGGAGCTGTATGTACCGTTGTGAATTGATGACATGTCTCATTCTTCCTTCATCTGCATTAACCAGGTAGGAGCAGGAACTATGAATCCCCTGACATATTTACGTGTTCTTGGTCCAGAACCATGGAATGTCGCGTAAGTACTCTTTTTAAGAAGATAGTTTCAAAAGAACTTGTGTGCTTTTCCTATATTTATATCCTTGAGTGGCAATTATTTGCATTGCAAGTCTGAAATATTTTTTGGGAAATTTCAGAGCTATATTGGTTGTAGAACAAGATTAGTATTGCATGAGAGATATTGCATTTTCTATCACGGTTCATCACATGAGATTAAAATTGCTCCTTTAAGTTAAGAGATTAGTTTTTATTTTAGACTCTCATATTATTTAGAGTTATCCTTAGATAATCGTTGCAATGTGGGAGAAATGCTAGTTTCATGATGTGAAAGC